>CAHIKZ030005592.1:1110000-1186654 GCA_903632075.3 Acanthosepion pharaonis | reverse complement strand
TAGAATCCATGGAATAGTGTTTGAGCCTTTTTATATCTATCTATCTATCTATCTATCTATCTATCTATCTATCTATTACATATATATATATATATATATATGTATATGAGGGATCTGCGGAAAGGCGTTGTGAAGGGCTTGGGTGCTAATATAGTGAGCTGGAAATGTGCGAGATGTGATCGTATTCTACTCTCTAAAGCTGAATATGTTAACCATCTGGAATCACATGACAGGCAGCCTTCTTATGCAGTGTCACCTTCACGACCAGGTGATACCGTTTATGTGATTTGCGGCAAGGTATGCAAATCTGCAGCTGGGTTGAAGAGACATAGGGACGTACTGCACAGGGAACAGGTATCACAGCAAGATCCGATCAATCCTATGAAGACACTAGAGTTTATCTGTCATCTATGTATTACGCCATGCAAGTCGGCTGCTGGTTTGAAGAATCTCCTTCGTGGCCATTCAAGAAGGGTCAGCTAGGAGCAGAGGAGGAGATGCTAATATGTGGGATGGCGATAGTCTATAAATATGGAGCAATCAGCGTACACGCGATGTATGTGTAAAGTAACTGTTATGGACGCGGGTATCTATGGGTAAAGGGGGGCACCTCGGCGTGGTGTAATGGTTAGCAAGCTTGTCTTGTTAGCTCAGTTATTACTGGAAAGTGAGTTCGATCCTCACTGGATGCCCCATACTTTCGGCCTTGTGCCACATCTAAGCTTCGCTTGGAAAATCTTTATCTATGGGTAAAGGGATCAATACCAGCGATAGACCGTTTGTAAATATAAAAGTGGTAATTGAGGTCACAACGACGACACTGGGTTTCGTAGATGCACGCTGTCTTCAGGCCATGTATACATATACATAGCCTGAAG
Organism: Acanthosepion pharaonis; assembly: GCA_903632075.3. Classification (NCBI taxonomy): domain Eukaryota; kingdom Metazoa; phylum Mollusca; class Cephalopoda; order Sepiida; family Sepiidae; genus Acanthosepion; species Acanthosepion pharaonis. The sequence goes on along the minus strand of CAHIKZ030005592.1, from coordinate 1,185,776 downwards.
ACCAGGGTGGGGGTGCATCAACAACACCATAACCTAAGAAGCAGTTACAAGCTGAATTTTAATCTGAATGTTTCACTGTACAATATCTAATACATGAAGAAGTGTCGGATCAAATTCACTGACAAAGGAGGGGATTATGTTGAAATATTTGTTGCGTAAAATTATGTCTTTTTTTCATTCTTAAATTTATGGCTGTAACTACATACAAGGTGCTGCTCAAATGTTTCAGAAAGGGGTGAGAAACAGAAAATGATGCCCTTTAGACACGAGAAACTTCTCAAATTGGGAATCACTTTTTGAAGGAGACTATTTTATTGTATATAATCATACCTCTAAAATCGAATAAATTTATCGCATAAAGAAAACTACTTTTTTTTCTTTTAATCAAGATATTTACTTGTTTCTTTCTGAAAATTAATGACTTTAATTTAAAAAAAAAATAGTTTTAAAAATAAATCCCATATCTTGAAATTATTTTATCGAATCAGTGTCTCTCCTGAGGAATGACCAAACTTAACATCCTGTGTCCCATTTTGTTAATGATTTTCACGGGCCAAAAACTTGGGAAATATCGAAAATTGTCAGTGTCATATTCTTACGATATAGCTATGCTGGCAAGTAACAGCTATAAAGTGTGTAATAAATAGGTTCTGTTGAATAATTAGTATTGTTCATTCTGGTTCACCGATCAACTATTAACAGAGGCACAAATCAAAATCTGGGATGACGTCAAGAAAAATGAGGGTGAGAGATCTGGCCGGAGCCATACAGGCGATAATTGTTATTCCAGTTATCGATCAGCCAGTAAAAGAAGAGATACGCACTAATCACGTGTTATTCTCAGAATCGATATATATATATATATATATATATATATATATATATATATATATATATATATATACACACACACATATATATATATATATATATATGTGTGTCTGTGAGTAAATGTGTGTCTGGCGAGGAAGATGAATGGGAAGTTAAGGTTTACGCAGTTCTTCGGGTGTTTGTGCGTATATATGAGCGCAGGTGAGTATGAATGTGTTTGTGCGTGCGTCTGTCTGTGTATGTGTGACTATATGTGAGTGCGTGCCAGTGAGAGAATGTGGATATGTAATTAACTATAGGTTTGTGGGCTAATATGATATTTCAGAGCAACCTTTCTTTGATCTTTTCTCATTTAGATATTTATTAACGAATGTTACTAAATACGATTTAGCAGTTAGACCATTAACAATCTAATATTTCACACAAATATGCATTTGAGAAGAAAGTATCTTCATTTCATAGCCATGCTAATATATATATATATATATATATATATATATATATATATATTTATAACCTACTTGTCCAAGCCTTATTTTGTGGGTATCCATATTTAAGCAGACGACCTAAATTATTTTTTTTTAATACAGCGTGAATTACGTATGGCAGCCTGCGCATTCGAGTGACTTAGTAAAGTATTAACGGATTTGCTGTCCGCTGCGGTTTTAATCTGCGTGCCCCTATTTAGGAGAAACCACCGCCTGTTTGATGTGCTTTAGGCCGCTCGGCCACAGAGAGCATGCTGGCTAAGACGGTAGTTTGTCCTACAAAGAGGACACAGGTTCGAAAATCAGGACGTCTACTCAAACATGGGTATTCGCAAAATAACGTTTGGAGTAGTAGGAAATAATGTCGGGGATAAAAAAAAATCGATTGATTCCATTTTATATATATATATATATATATATATATATATATATATATATATATATATATATATATATATAGACAAATGGAAAACATTTCTTTTTTATTGTGTTTCGTCCTTGAGTAACTTTTATGAAGGACAAAATCTGTCAGTTATCTTTTTATCTTTTTGTGTTTATTTTATTGCTCTACAGATATATTCTATTTATATCTGAATTTTACGCGCACACACACACACACACACACATACACATATATATATATATATATATATATATATATATATATATATATATATAATCATATATTAATATAGTATAAGACAGAAATGCTTGTTTAAACATGTTTTATTAAACAGAACGTACATATTACTCGGGCCACAAGCACTGTATGCTTTGAACCCTTTTAAGCTCAAAGCTCGTGATTACCCTAAGACCTATTTGGAGCGTTGTTGATCTTTGTACTGTTTGTTGTGGCGTTATTTTTATTTTTTTTTTTTTGTTGAGGACGATGGCAATAATCCTGATAACTTTGTAGAGGTTTTATTAAATTACATGATCAATAAACTACCTAATTCTAAATGCTAGCTTTCAATGTAAATGGAAAATTATGGAAAGAAAAACGCGCAGAAATACACATAGAAAAGATTAAACAGTACAAAAAGAAAAGAAACGAAAAAAGGCAACGAACAACGCCTTGCAGTGAGATGATATGTGGAACACAGAAACCCAAGTAAATAAGTAGCTTGTCCTTATATGAAGAAAGGTATCTCGCTGAAGAAAACGAACAGGAAAGAAAGGGAAAAGTGTTTTAGGAAAAGAAAGAAAGAAAGAGAGTTGCAAAATCTAGTCACTCTGATGGTAGAAATATCAAAGGAATGTTGATAGGTGGTAGTTAAAGTAAAGCATTCACATTCAATAAAGCATACTGACAAGCCACTATATATATATATATATATATATATATATATATATATATATATATATATATATATAGAGAGAGAGAGATAGATAGATAGATAGATAGATAGATAGATAGATAGATAGATAGATAGATAGATAGATAGATAGAATGCATTCGATCGATATATACATACACAGAATTTATACAAGATAGGTAGATATAAACTTTAGATACATACATACATAGAATTTGTGCTAGTTAGATAGATAGCTTGTTTAGATAGATTGTTATGATTGATATATACAGTGCTGACTCTGCTACAGTGATATAATTGTGAAACACATGATGGGAATCGAACAGTACCGTTGACTTGAAATCGTAACAGAGCTTATATAGAGTGTTCATGGGACTTTTCACAAAGTCTAAAAATTAGCACGTCAGTCTCAGAGTCCACTTCTATTAAGTTCGATATTCAATTGGTGGCTCACTATTGTGACCTTGTGTCAGACTAGGCTAACTTGATTAAATACATACATGAAAATATTTAATGATGACGCAGATGTATACAAATCATTACATACATAAGGAAAAAAGTGTAACTAAAATCCGCTTCGTGCACCAATGTTATACAACCATTTCACTCACTGTGGGATAACAATTACAGATTAATAATTATTCTACCGTGTATTATCACTGGATTATTCACACTTATAGCCTTATAGCAGACTAGCTAGACTCAGTAAATACGTGCATGTAAAAATATACGTGCACTGGTATGCATGCTCGCAGAGGTATATGTTTTTATCTACACAGGTTCGTATTTTATATAACAGCTGAAGACATGCATATATATTTACCTAGGGGTATACACCCCTAGGTAAATATATATGCGTGCCTTCGTATGTGTGTGTGTGTGTGTGTGTGTGTACAAATGCAGGCATGCATACACACTTACACGTACTTATATAGATGTATATGACATTGCGGGATACGTTTTCGGTTAAGTATTAAACTGCTGAGAATTTGAAATACAAAGGTTAAATTGAAGAAGTGTAGCGAGACTTACAAAGAAATTAAAGAAAATCGAAAATTTGAAATTGGAGAAAGGTTCAGTTCTTTTTTTTTGGGGGGGGGTGTTTGTGTTTCTTTTCTTTTCTTTTCTTTTCTTTCTTTCTTTCTTTCTTTCAGATTTTATCAATTTATTAAAACGCCCTCCCATAGAAGAGAAGGGTTTTGTTCTGCGCCTGCGAATAAAGAGGCCTCCAAATTCAGTTTTAATGCATAAACTGACTATTCGAATTATTGCTATATCAAAGCTAATTCTTCACAAAACATTCAAATAGAATAAACGTAAAAAAGAAAAAGGTAATATGATAAGTTTATATATATTAGAAAAAAATCGTACTATTTTATTGTTTATAATGTAATAGAAAGCATAAAGAAATTTAAATATACACTTTTTTTATTTTTAAAGATATTTCAAGTGTTTGATGTTAAAAAAAAACAACTTGAGTTACTTTCTTTCAGCTTCCTCCAAATCATAGAAAAAAAGAAGAAAGTTGCTATCATATGAAACAAGTGAATAACACATAGTTTTAAACAAGATTCGCAATAAAACGACTTACAGAAAATTTATTTGGTAAAAAAAGCCTCTTTTAAGCAACAACAAAAGTATATATACAGATAAAACTGTTATCCAAAGTTTACAAGTCATAAAAATATCGATAGTAAATTAGTATCGATCGTACAAAAGAAAACTATTCTGTGTATGTATATGTGCAAATCTACTTGGCTATATGTGTGCATGTGTGCTTGTGTGTATGTGCGTAAGAGTGCGCTTAACTCCTTCGCTCACACATATGCATTTAATGGCAAATAACAGGGAACATTGAAAAATGTCCAGATTCGGTTTTGAAACGATACAACCCCCCCCCAAATATATATATATATATATATATATATATATATATATATATATATATATATATATATATATATATACGCGTTTTGGAAAATATACACCAAACAACGAAATAAAGGAGCGGTCAACTCACCTGAGGGTTTTTTTTTTTAAGGTAAGAAAAATTGATGTGGCTATAGTATTTAGAACGATGAGGTTTGCCTTGTTGATGAAATGGATGAGGTCAGAGTAAGACGCCTGAAAATGGTAGTACAGCCTCCTCCGCTGCCTTCAATGTTTTCTACTTGTGGCTGGCGGTTGCGATGGTGCCAGTAGTAAGAAACTGTACAAGAACGGAGCTTCTATTCTGACTGCTGCTGCTTAGAGAAATAACAGAGAGAAAGAGAGAGAGAGAAAAAAAGAAAGAATAGTCGTAGCAAGGGAGACACGGACACTGAGATAGACAGATACAAAAAAGAATTGAAGGGTTTAGAGAAGGATAAGTACGAATAATAAGAGGGGAAGATAAGGAGTTTATATCAGTCGGAAAGGCTGGTATGAACGAAGGGGGAGGGACAGATTACTGTCTTTCTTTCTTTCTTTTTTTCTGTAAATAGTTTTGTTGGTTAATATCTTCAAGAAAAGAAATAGGGAATCAACGTATCAGGAAACGTTCTTGTGGAACTCTAGATATTTATATAAAGACTATGCAATGCCTTTAGATGCAAAGATAAACAAATTTAAAGCCCAAGAGAAATTATCAAGCGTTATATATATATATATATATATATATATATATATATATATATATATATATATATATATATTACATTCATCTATACTAAAACAGCCCACAAGGAGAGAAAAATGCAGAGAGAGCGAGAAGAAGCAGAAGAAGAAGAAGACGATGAAGAAGAATGTAAAGGGAGAGGAAAAGTGAATCTTTTTAATAGGTATGCGGTATAGGGGCGGGGAGTGGAAGAGGACAGAAAACGAGAGACGCTGTTGTAAAAAGGAAAAGAGAGAAAGAGTTGGGCAAAAATGCAGTTTTAAAAATGATGGGTTGGAGAAAAGGAAAACATTTATTTCCTATTCGGCCGTTGATGCTCGTATTACAAATACCACTTTTTTCCCCCTGAATTTTAATCCCACTATCACTGCAAGCATTTTTCATATTTACTCTGTGCCCTCTGCTTTCACAAGAGTATTTAAAATCTTTGAAAAATGTAAAGTTCACAGTGTTTGTTTGGATCTACATATATTAAAACAACTATTGCTGTTACTTTTAATAATTCACTGTTATCATAACGATAATTAATTCTTTAATAATTGCTACTATTATTACTACAATAAGTATCCGTATTTTCATATGAAAATCATATATATTATTTCAGTTGAAAGTAGTAAAAGAATTTCCTGTTGTAAAAGAAGTGATAGTAGGTATATTATATTTCTTTGTGCTCAATTAACTACTATTGCAATTTAACTTGGAGTAAAAAGAAATGGAGGAACGTAGGTGGTAGGGAGGGTGAGTACTAAAATGAAAATTTTATATATATATATACATATATATATATATATATATATATATATATATATATATATATATATATATATATATATATATATATATATATATAATATATATTGAGTAAAGGCACGACCATATCACGTTGAAATACCTTCTCCTGATCACCGAAAATGAAGCAACGTCAGTAACGAGATGCGGGACCGCTTGGGAATACCATATGCTGTAAACTTGGATGTGCAGGTGGTGTAATGGATAACGGCTCTGGATGAGAAATGAGAGGGCCGAGTTCGGTTTCCGGTCGGGTTCGTTACATTTAATTACGTGCAGATACGCGCGATCACGAATACGATCGCTCCTACCAACACGCATTGGGCAGGCGCGCTAGGCTAATAGCCCATCCACTTTCGTGAATCTGGGCATGGACCAAGTTCAACAAAAGATCTTCACAGGTTTAGAAGAAAGAAAGTTTATGACGAAGATGATCAGAGGCAATGTGTCGAAAGTAACAGAATAAGTTTATTTTTTAATGCAGGATAAATAATGAAAACCTGAAAAAAGTAGGGGTTCAAATGGATGAAGGAGGGAGTCTAAAAATGGAAAGAAGATTACGTTGATAGTGATAATTGTATAATGATGATGATAAGAAATGAACTAAAGGTGTATGACAACAACGAGAAAGAAACTAATGTGGAATAGATATTAAACAAAAATAACAGTAAAAGAAATGCATTTAGCATTAGAAAATTATAGAAAGGATTTAGGAAAAATAAGTGAATGAAAAAATAGGAATTGTGTAAGGAAAATATATAGAAGGAAAATAATTCAGTTCAAAAGAAACACCATTTTAAATAAAAGACATCAAAAGTATTCTTATTATTGTAAAAGAACGTCTCAAGAAACAAATATGAAGAAAAACGGAAAATAAGAACGAAAGTCTGTTTATTTCTTTTTCTTTATGTGCCGTGCCCACTGAGGACGTGGAAGAACATGTCTCTCCACAACTTCCTGTCCCTTGTAGCTCTTACTAAACTTTGTCTTTGTGTTATCGCTCCTAAATCCCGTTCCGCCATCCATTTACTCAAACTCACTAATTACTAATGACCCTATTCTCTTTACTGAGAGCCACTTGGGAAGTTCTTTCGCCATTTCAACCTGGTCTAAGGGTTAACAAGCTGGTCTCGCTAGATCAATTACGACCGAACAGTGAGTTCGATCCTCACGCTTAGAAAAACATTTATACTTAGCTGGCTCAAGTCCCAGGGAGCCATAGCCACCGGACAGTACTTCTCCTTCGGGAGTTGGGCTCGGGTCATTACCCAGCGCTAGAGGCATCTCCAAAAAGTCGGCTTGAGAAATTTTTCCACGGTATTGCTGTTAAATCTACTTTAAGGTGACCTTGTGTCACATTCGGTAGCAACGTGGGGGCACTGAAAAGAAATACGCTTTTTGGAAAAATGTTTATCTAATTTAGAATCACTTAGGGCATTTGCTTGCTACGGTGAAAACTGGACTCTAGGAGCGATTAGAAACTAATATTTCATTTCTACTCCCTTTTTTTTTATTTAGATATTTTATAGCTTGTTTTCTTTATTAGACGTTATTTTATACGAAATGTCAAACAGTCTCCATTATTCATTTAAACAAACATTCTATTATTATCATGCGATAAAAATACATCTACAAAAAAATTATATTATTAAGTAATTTTCAAGTTTTAAATTCATGACTGTCGTAATTTTCAAGTTTTAAATTACGACTGTCGTAAGGTAGAACTTTCTCCGTTATTTTTCTCTATATTTAGAGCGTTAAGTGTTTACGATCATATCACGTTCAAACACCGTTTCCCGTACGATTACCGAAGTTAAGCAACGTAGGTCGAGCCTGGTGGGTGACCACTTGAATATACCCGCTGCTGTAACCTCGGATGTGCAGGTGGTGTAATGGATAATGACTCGGAAGTTTAAATCAGAGAGCCGAGTTCTAATTCTCGTTGGGTTCGTTATATTCACCTATGCGCAAATCTCCTTGGGAAAGATATGAATCCACCACTTCTTCCCCTAGCTATAGGTTAATTAGTAAGATTTGTATGACTAAGCAATTATTATCTCAAAAAAAAAAAAAAAAGATCTTACAATCTAAAATTATTTCCTGGTTTTAAATAACCTGAAAAGTGTTGATAAACCGTAAAAAAAGAATCAATCAATCATATTTTAAGCGTTAAAATTCTTGTCTAGTTGATGCTGATTTTCGGGAATTAAAATTTTTTTTCTGACGAAGCCAAATAATTGGCGAAGTACCTGAAAGTTTTCCAAATTTCTTTATATATTTAACATATATATATTTCTTATTATTATAGACGTATTAAGTGGGTACACGTGCCTGAGTAGACATTCCTGTTTTTTGAAAACAATGAAAAACCTGACTATAGATTGAAAGTCTTTCTAAAAAAATATGCCAACAAAAATTTAAACATCTCTCTCTCCTTCTCACTTTTTTTTCTCTCTCTATATATATATATATATATATATATATATATATATATATATATATATATATATATATATAATATTAGTGGTAAATATACACAAATTTTCTTAATTACACAGTGGCCCTTTCAGTAAATGCCCTTCAGTTTTAGTTTACCCTGCCCATCTCTCCCCCCACCCCTTTTTTTTTTCTTTTCCTCTCCTTCCCTCTTCTTCTGATCTTTAAGATTAGATCGTCTATTGTGTGTGTATGTCACCACAAAATGTATCCCTTCCGGTTACATCTTTAATGTATTAGACATCCGACAACATTCATATTTCTCTCACTTAAACCGTCTTCAACTCCCCTCTCTAAAACTTTTCCCTGTTAAATTTTAATCCCCCACCTTCTCTCGTCTGTTACCCCTCTCTATAGCTCTAACATTCGTCCCACACTCTCATACTTACACTCTCCAAATTTTATTTTTGTTTCCGGAGTTGTTTTTTTCTGTTTTCTTTTGAATTTAGAGGTCTGATGAATTGGATCGTATTTACGATTCCAATAGAATAAATTATGACCATGGAATATTAGTATTTAAGCCTTTTTATTAAATATATATATATATATATATATATATATATATATATATATATATATATATATATATATATATATATAACATCGAACAGTGAGTGCTAGGATTCAAAAAACAGTGACTGATGTAAAATAACAGATCTAAGAGCTTGAATTCCTGCCGTGTTCCTTACATTCACTTACACACAAATACCCTTAGGAAATAGTATGAATTAATATCTTTTCCCTAACAGCCGTGAGTTAAATAGTAGGACATGTATCTGTAAAAGTTATTGAAAAGCCATAAAAACAAATCCTTGTCTGTCTGTCTCCCTCTCTCTCTCTCTCTCTCTCTATATATATATATATATATATATATATAGAGAGAGAGAGAGAGAAAAAGATAGAGATAAAAGTGAACATAGAAGTCAACACTCAGAGGCGACAGGCGGTTTTACGCTAGACGCAATCGTCAGGCCGCGAGTGTTGGACTTTTTCTCGGTTATTTTCGTGGGGTTGGTTTCTTGATTTGTTTATTGTTTACTTTATTTATTTATTTGGATTGGTTATTTTATGTGTTTATTTTCTATTTTAATTTGTTCTATTTCGTCTATTCTAACGGGGGTGGTTTGTTAATTTGTTTATTATTTGCTTGGGCTAATTTATTTTACTTGTTTTTTTATATGATTTTGTTCATTTCTATTTGTTCTTTTCAATTTTCGATTTTTAGGTAACGTAGTGAAAATTTGTTTTCATGTCTGCATTTTGAAATGAGCTCAGATCGTTTATTTAGTAATTTAAGCAAATAGAGTAAATAAAAATATGCAAAATAAAGAATAAATAATAAATAAGCAAACAAATAAGAAAAAACTAGTAAAAAAAAAAACAAATAAATAAATACATGTTCAAATCAACAAATTGCTACTGCTAAAATAATAGAACTAATAAAAATAAATATAAATGAGCAAAAACAAATAAAATAATCAATCGAAATAAAAAAAGGAAGAAAATAATAAACAAATTAAAAACTGTTCTCCGCCAAAATAGCAGAATAAACTACGGCAATCAATACAAAAAATTTTCTTTTTATCTTCCCAGTACAAAACAAACTATTAAATAAGTGAACTAAACAAATCTCCTCTAATTTTTTTTACTGCGTTAATAAAACATAGGAAAAGAATGAATGAATATATAGAATAAAATAAATGAAAATAAAAAACAAGTAAATTAATTTAACCCAAATAAATAAATGAATAAACAAGCCACTCCCGCCAAAATAACCGCCAGTATAGATTACCCACAATGTACCATTGAGCCATATATATAAATAGTCGAAAAAAATCCAACACTCGAGACCTGACGATTGCGTCTGAGTATTGACATCTATGTTCACTTTTATATCTATATTTACATACGCTCTATCTATGATATATAGCGCAACTTAAAACTATATTTCTTCATATATATATATATATATATATATATATATATATAATGTACATTTGAGCAGCAATCTTACTTTCAAACATGTTTCGTTGAATATGACAGACCCCAAAATTTGATGAATTTTTATTGACCTTGCGGTGTAAGTGAGTGTAAAAATTATATATATATATATATATATATATATATATAGCATTTGAGATAAGAGCAGCATAGATCCATCCAGCTCTTATCTCAAATACTGTTTGACCAACACAAGGAATGTTTAAAAAATTCATGTTAAAAAGATAAAAAAAATAAAACAAATGAAAACTACAGACAAAAGTTCATTTTCTACATCAAGACATTCATTTCTGTACATCCCTGCTACCAGCAAGCAGAATCTTTTTTCTTCCTGATGATGGCCATGCTGGCCGAAACTAGTCAAGGAATAAATGAAATAATAATAATAAAAACGAAAGAATATTAATCTACAACACAGTGTGTATGAAGATTTTAATTTTTTAATATTTTTTATTGTTCAATATATATATATATATATATATATATATATATATATATATATATATATATATATGAATTTATATTTATATAATCATTAGCATGTACGAGGGAGTGCTGAAAAGTTCTCGACAGTTTTGCAAAATATGACCAAATCTCAGATTGTTCTTTGATTTGGCTAAAATCTATATAAATCGTTATATTAAGAAAATTGCCTATCTATATTTGTAGTTATATTTGCTGTATATTTACAAATAGCTACCCGTGTGAACCTATATAACTATATACAGGGTGTTGCCAGAATAGTACCCACTTTTGCATATACACTTTTACAGATCATAACTCACTAAATAATCTTTTTTAGATGGATCTTATGTAGAATAATGGCAGAAAGGAAACTAAAATTTGAGGCAAAATATCCTTAAACCCGACTGGGAGTACGAGAACGTAGTTGGAATGCGTTGACTGTTTAGAAGGGAATTTCAAGCATAATCTGCTGTACTGCTCGATTTAGAGATACGTCTGACGCAGATAGAACTGTTCACGTATCATTCGCAAAGACCCGTGGACGTCCAAAAGAAGAAAAACTGATGGAAACTAAGCATCAATCTTCAAAAAAATCTGTTTGACAAGCGACTTATAATATAGGCTTTTTATTTTCAAAATAGAGTGTCTATCGCATTTTGATAGGCGCTCATCATCAAACTATCATTCCAACATTAGTCTACGCCTTCAATAAAGATGATCCTCACCGTCATCATGTGACGGTTTATTTTGATGAAAATCTGTCCAAGAGATGGATTGGACGAAGAGATGGATTGGACGAAGAGAAAACACCGGCCGCGTTCACCAAACTCTCGATTCCACCAGCTTCGCAAAATATGACCGACTGAACGTTTATTCATAACGACTCAACAAAGATAAATGTTATTATTCAAAACTGGTAAGAATCAATAAAATAGAAAGTGGATGTTTCCAAATATCAAAATGAAGTGATCCTGATCCACACTAACGTGCCAAAAGTCACGGGAAGCAGTATATAAAGGTAATGGTAAGTGATGCCACTTTGTTGATGCCATGGAAATGCCCAGATCTATATTACTGGAGTTCTAACAGAATATGATAGTGGATGCCAGCTTCATGGAACGTGTCATTTATGAAATTGACGTAACATTTCGCATTCCTCGATCTCCGGTCATACGTGTATACCAACCGGAAGTATACTCTCAGTCAAGAGTATGCAAATCCAGTAATTGTCCTCTCTCTCTCTTTCACATACACACACACACACACACATATTGTTATTCACAGACAGACTGTTTCGCTGTATCACAGCGGATCAGTGTGGATAGACATCCGATTGCCTCTCTCTAAAGTGCTCGACCGAAATCTATTTTTTCTGGGGCGTATATATATATATATATATATATATATATATATATATATATATATGTGTGTGTGTGTGTGTGTGTGTGTGTGTGTGTATGTATGTATGTATTAGTGCAGTGTGGGTGCTGGTGGTAATAAAACACTATTCGAAGGATAATAACAGATATAGAATTTATACTACTAATAAATATAATTTTTATCCCTCCCCGTTCGGTACGACTCTGTACCTGGCAATAAGTGGGCGCGGATTGAAAACTGATTATTGTAAATTTTAAATATTAACATTTATAAGCTACTGTTAAGATAGGGAGCAATCCATTTACTAACAGAAAAGATATATTTCTAAAGAATGAATTAAATACAAAAATGTAGACTATCTATCTATCTATCTATCTCTCTCTCTCTCTCTCTCTATATATATATATATATATATATATTTTACAAAATCCAACCTTTGACAAAAACCAATATTTGCCAAGAAACGGGTTAATTAATAAAAAACGCTCAATACAATTTACAAAAATGAAAATTTAGGGCAAATTGAAGATATAAAATAATTAAAATTAATTAATTAGCTAACTAACTAATTAATTAATTAATTTTGCCTCCCCCGCGTTGCACCAATTTGGTATCATCAAGCTGTAAAATTTCGATTGGTAGAAAAGAGGTTGATTTTCTAATTATTTTATGTCTTATCATATTTAATATATATATATATATATATATATATATATATATATATATATATATATATATGTCAATCTATCTCTTTGGATGAAATGAGATTCAGTTCGAAATTCCCGGATAGCCTACTCATGCCATGCCGTATGAAATAGACAAGTCTAAATTATAGCTCCATAAGCCTGTTTATAGCCACTTCAAAATGAGTATCAACAATTATTTTTCTTGACTAGAATGTTATGTATTGGCTGCAGTGTAGTAATAACTGATAATAATGACAAGAGGCATGGTGGATGGGCAGTGGCTTGGAATGAGGAATCGGAGAAACGGGTTCCAATTCCAGTCGATTTCTCCCCACTGCTATGGGTAAAATAGACTGAGACCTAGAGCCTTGAGTGACAACCAGTCTAGGAGAAAGAAAACTCTGAATTCAAACCGGATCGCAATACTTTAAAAGTGTGTATACACGCAGCTGAGAACCGCCTGCGAATCCAAATTCTCACTGAAACTCCTACGCCTAAATGAATACGATCCCTCCTACACTTGATTAGCTTTCGTTCGGAAGCGGCGTCAAAAGGATCCCAACGTTCTATAGGGAACGGGGTTACTAAGTAATAATGGCGGATATGAAGTCATCAGGTACTCATGTTTCGAAAAGGGAACTCGTCTTGTTCAAAATTAACAGGCATCCAGAAGTTAGATCTACTTATTGCTGAGCAAACCAAGGAATCAAAATAAAGTGGGGACTGTATAATTCACACAAGAAATCTCTGCGGACATGTGACAAACCTCTATGATCAATAATATCCCCGACTAACATCTAACCGCTTGTCAAACATATTTTCTTGGAGATTGATGCTAAGTTTCCATCAATATATGTATATCCATAGCATGAATATGGAGTAATGAATATCGACTAGAATGACAGAGAAAGGTATGAATCCATCTCTTCTCCTTACAATTATGGGTAAATAGTACAGACTGGGTCCTTGAAGGATAACTCTGAATCCAAAGTCCGCGGTGGGTCGTTTGGGCACCAGTTTTCTGTATCCGGCTCTTCAGTTGGCTGTGCACAATCCTTCACCACTACAAAAGTGATATGTTCGGGTAGTCTGACTGTTGGTTATAAGAATTGAGCTGCTTGACCCTCATACGTCAAAAACGACGGGAGAGCCCATTATTATATGCATTTGTTCCTAAATGGACGATTATATATATATATATATATATATATATATATATATATATATATATATATATATAAAAAGAAAGAACAGTAAGATATTTTTATTTTTTAAAAATCCAGACGACATGCATTTTAACGGATGTCAGAATTCATTGAAAAATACATCCCTACCTCTACCAAAACGTAACTAATAACTGATACATCAAAATACAGCGATAATGAACACGCAACCACCCCTTGTCTGGATGAATGGATTTCTCTGTATCCTTGGAAACGTGAATTATGAATTTTTGCAGTGCCTTTAAAACCCAGTAATTTTAAAAGTTACTCCAAAATTCGCTTGAGGATGAAATGGAACTAATGTCTTTAAATTAATTACAAAATTAAATTCGGAGCTTTCAGCTTCCATTTTTGAATCATGGTTAGAACTGTGTAACGAAAAAACATATTTTAAATCAATTAATTTATAATATATATATTAAAGACATTTTTATGTTTAACATTCTTTTTATAGATACAAGTATTTAAGTAAATGCTCTGTTTATAATAAACAGTATTAAATAACATTTACCGGCCTGAATGTCCGAGAAATTTTCATAGAAAATATTCGTCCTTTGACAGGATTCGAACCTGCATCCTATACGGAACCGTCATTTACGCTGAGGAGCGTTCGGTAGGCAAGGTCGAATTTACTGCTTATAAACTTCAATCTTCCATGAATCTCAAGCATTCATAACTTGCTCATGGCGTATCAAATGTAAACAAATGACGTCGCCATTAAGACGTGGACAAAAGTCCGACAATTTATTAAAGACACATTTTATGTTTAACATTCCTTTTATAGATACAAATATTTAAGTAAATGCTCTGTTTATAATAAACAGTATTAAGTAACATTTACCGGCCTGAATGTCCGAGAAATTTTCATAGAAAATATTCGTCCTTTGACAGGATTCGAACCTGCATCCTATACGGAACCGTTTATAAGCAGTAAATTCGACCTTGCCTACCGAACGCTCCTTTGTGGCCGAGTCGGTTAAGGCACGTCAGCGTAAAGGACGGTTCCGTATTTACTTAAATACTTGTATCTATAAAAAGAATGTTAAACATAAAAATGTCTTTAATAAATTGTCGGACTTTTGTCCAATTCTTAATATATATATATATATATATATATATATATATATATATATATATATATATATATATGTGTACAAAGCATCCACCAAACAGGCTACAGGTAAGTGAAATGGTTCCCCAATCCTCCTGAAAATTGATGGTACTACGCAATTGGGTTGTTTATGATTATTTGTTATAATCCACTATGCGGATTCTGATCGTTATGGTCAGGGTTGATCCAAAACAAGGACCAGCTAAGATAGTCAGAGGCTCTCTTTGCTGCATACTGATTGTTAAGACTGATGTTAAGACAATAACGAGTTCATTAATGGTCGAATCATATCACGATGGCATGACCTCTGCTATTGCTTACAGTACTGGTGTTCACAAGAGGAACCCCGATTTAAGTACTGACCAGGTTTGACACCGCTTACCTTTGGTGATCTGACCGGAATCATCAGCCTGATTTGACCGTCAGCATACCTGGCAAGTTAATAAGAATGGCACCAGTCATATCAAATGTTGATATTCAATGTAGATAGCTCTTTCCCATAACTGGGAGAGTGGCAATATACGATATTGCTTTTCACCACTGGTAAATACATTTTCGCTCTTTCCGTCTCTCCTCTTAAATTGATGTTTTCCGACCCCATGGCGTGGCAACATTTTGGATATTACATTATGCTGCTTTCAGCAAGCGTACGAACACTGTAGATCTGGCTCCCTAAATTCCATTCCCAGTACAATCAATTTCTCGTTATTGAAGACGAAACTGAAACCACTCATCTGTCAAAGACTTTCGGTGCCTTCTTTGACCACGCCCAGTACGGTGTTTTGAGCATCGTTCATATCTACTCCTATTATTAAAACGAAGCCATTATTATTATTATTATTATTATTATTATTATTATTATTATTATTATTATATTTTGAGACACGGTGCATAAAAGAAGAATATTCTGGAGTAGGACTTGGAGAAAAAATTCAGGTTGATTGTTATAATTCTCTTAGCCAGTTGGCAAAACAATATTTATCTTTTTTAGCAATAAACAGTAAAGTTTGTGTAGTTGGTTGATTTTGTTTAGCGGCATGTTAACACCACTATGGAGCAGTTAATAGCGAGATCTAAATATTTTGAACCCAATTTATGACTTCAATTAAATATATTTTAAACGCAAAAAAAGATAAAATGTATTGTCAGTCATTTTGCTATAAAATGTATTGTTGGTAATTCCACTATGAAACGAATTGCTGGCCAGTATGGTTTAAAAATGTATTGCTGGTATTTTTACTATAAAAATGTATTTTTATACCCTCATTTTTTTTGTTTGTTTTTGTTTACCGGGGAGGCGGTCACTATTTGCACATAGCTTGGACCCTAACAAGTGCTACCACCCCTGATTAGAGTGAACCTGGGAACAACATCAATTAAGAGGTGGTGCCACGCTTCTCAAAACCTTCTATTTCCCGATCAGAGGCCTTGCTGTCGGATGTAGTTTATCGTCATACCAAGGAATGAACTTTAGTGTGAGAAGCTATCATTGTATTAATATTTTAATTTTGCCTAATTTGAAAGTTATTATTGATAATTTTGGCTTGCTACCCAAGATCAACCATCGACATCCGTGACCGAAACACATACCTTAGACGTTGATTTCTTTTTTTGTTTTGTTTTTAACCATTTGACAATTAGTATATTTTTTTTAATACTTTCAATGTTTTTTTAATATCTTATCTTAAATGTGTATGAGTATACTCAGAATCAGAAAGAAACGGAGATTTCTGGGACACGTAGTGAGGAAGGAGGGCTTGGAAAATCTAAGGCTCACAGGACATATCAAAGGTAAAACGGACAGGAGAAGGCAGTACGTGTGAATGGATGGCGGAGCAGGGTCGGTATAGCAACGGTAGAGTAATGGATAGCGGCTCGGATTGAGAAATCGGAGAGTCGAGTTCGAATTCCAATCGAATCCATTACATTCACTTACGTGCTAATACCGTTGGGAAAGGTATGAATCCTCTTCTTCTATCCCCAGCTATGGGTAAATAGCAAGACAGACCGGGTTCTGTAGCCGTGGATGGTAACTGGTTAAATCGCAACCTACCGCGGGAAAAATCTGCCTCGTCAGTCATGTATCGAAATATACATGATCGCCTAAGCATGTCATATAACTGAAATAACAACGGAATAACCGTTGCTAAAAGCTTCAATGGATAGGTTACTGAGGAGAATCATGATCGCCCGCTTCTTGAAGGAACACGGCACATAGAAGAAGTATAAATCTAAATTAAGTTTGTATTGTAATATCTTCATTATCTTGAGTATTTTTACAGAAGCAAGCATTACACATTAATAATGAAAGACAAAATAAATTATTTCGTAGGGTATTTTATTTGTTTAAGTAATGTTTACCAAGATTAAATTGATCAATAACTTGGGCAGGACCTTGCACAAATATATATGAGTTCACATGTTTAAAAAAGGGCCTTGAGCCGTATTTTCTGGGAAGACTGATAGATACCATATTGACATTAGAATATATGAAGTGCTGCTCAAAAATCGGTAAAATTTGCTGTCTAGGCGAATCAAATATAAAACCGTGATCGTTGGCGAATACTACGCTTTGTAAGATATCTGAACACATTCCCAAAGGGACTACACCACAGAAGATGGTGGTATTTGTTGTTAATCTAAGTAAATTATTTTGATAAATTCCCCAAGTTTCGGGGTAGCATGCTGATAAAACATTTTTTAATCGAATTTACTCCGTGCAAGTCCACTAAGACACAAGAGGTTACTGGGTGTGAAAAAATTTGAAAACAGAAGCAAACGAGAACAATAGAAGAGTAATCAGGAAGACGATGACAGTGATTGACATTGCATTTAAATTTTTGAAGATCAAAGTTAACTGGTAAACATGTAACCGGAAGAGAATTCCACAAGCGAGAAGTGCGAGGAAAGAAATGCTTACCATAGAACTTACGGTCACCTCTAACCAATACAATTGTAAATTGATGAGACCTAGTTGCTAATCTAGTGCTGCGCTTAAATTCAAAAAGTCTATATACGATATCGAAGAGCTCATTCGAATAAATATCATGAAAGTATTTATAAAAGGACACAGGGAAGCAATTACACGACGGTGGGAAAGTGACTGAAGCCGAGACGCCAGGTCAAAACCAATAATATTGCTCATACTCTTTTGGATTTTATCAAAACTCTCTAAATGTATAGCAGGAGCACCGGACTGTATGTTTCTAAGCATGGGCAAATGGTAGATATATATATATATAGATACATTATTGCATAAAAAAGACAAAGCATTCAACTTCAGACAATTTTATTTTTATACGCTTTATTTCGTGAGGGTCACTATTCCGACCATGGGATAAGAAAAACACAGGTAGTGATTCGAAAACAAGAATTGAGTAAATTAATACAAATTTGATATCATTAAGGTATTTTTAAAAATAGTTAAGATTAAGTATTAAGTATTGTCAACCATTATTACCTTATGGCTATTTTCTAATAGTTGACAATGCTTCATCAAATTTTTAAAAAAAATTAATAGTAATATTACTACTAAAAGATTTTGCAGTTCGATTCGTAGCTGAATTAGTTTCGTTACTGGTGCCTGGAAGCTGCCCAGATACGACGCCCAATGATAATTGATTTTTTTTAGGCAGGCAGAAACTCCTATACTTAACTTAAAAGAACAATATGATACAATCTATTTCTCTTCAGTTCTCTTTAGACTTCTACTTTACTAAGTTAATTTAGTAGATAAATGTCTTTTTAAACGGGGAGTTTAATATCGGACATTGAAAATAAATTTTCGATATCCACACAGACATTTATAAACATATACATACATGTCTACGTGCTTATCTCTCTCTCTCTCTCTATCTATCTATCTATATATATATATATAACTTTAAACGTTAGTTTAAGTGGATAATAGTATTTGGGTAGACGCTCCGTTTATTTTAAACAATATTAAATTTAGCCTGCTGGGAGAGAGAGAACTTATTTCCAGTGTTAAGTGGGAGAAAGTATAAATCCTGCTGGAGGGCGCATTTTCTTTAGTAAGTTTTTATTTTATTTCATAAATATATCATTGTGCTAGATTGAACCTAGAACGATATCTATCTATCTATCTATCTATCTATCTATCTATCTATCTATCTATCTATCTATCTATCTAGTATTTTCCCAGTTTGCTTTATTGAATGTATATACATATTTTCACATTAATTTCGACCAATAAACATTCCTATGATATTTGTCATCAGGCTGATGATATGTCTTTCTTTCCACCCTACTTTTCTTTCTTTCTTTCTTTCTTTCTTTCTTTCTTTCTTTCTTTCTTTCTTTCTTTCTTTCTTAATATTTCAATACCTGACTTGCAGAAATGGATTTTTGGAGTCAACTTTGTATTTTTTTCCCCACAATAATCCAAGATAAAATTTTCTTTAATTCTTATCCGGTTGTTATACTCAAGTTGTTGAATGATTTGCAAGCTTCTGGCATTGAAGCTGAAACGAGATAACAAAGAATAAATAAGGAAAGTGACACTTTCAATTTGTTTATGTTTTTCTCTTTCGGTTCCTCAAGTAACATGACGAAAAGTGACCCATTCCGATCCCTCATCCTTTTGGCTTTTTAGGTACAAAAGCGATCAACCCACCACACGTTTTCAGCATTATTTTCTAAAGAGGGTTGGAATTTATTGTAATAATGCGTGGGTATCTCAGATTTTTGTACTAACTTGAATAATCAAAACAGTTATTTTGAGGCAACCTGTTTGTCTTCAAATTTGAATCTGTGGTATCATACAATGATTTTTTTTTTAATTAGTAGCTTTATTTGTTCATGTTACAACTTTTAACCCGATCAACTCTTCCACCTTTATAAGACGTACTTTTCATATTCTTCAACTCAGAATACTTCTTTGCCTATATATATATATATATATATATATATATATATATATATATATATATATATATATATATATATATATATATATCGTCATGTTATCGTTATATGGAAATCTACTCCGGTTTCTTGCTTTCCACTGAGCTTTGATGTTCAAAATTTAGATGTAATGTCAATAGTTATCTTCTTAATTTCTGTTCTTTTATTGTTCTCTCCTCTAAATAATGTTTTCTCTTGCTCATATTCTTACGTCTTAGTGGCTTTATTTCCTTGCTTGCGATGAAATGTTTTACAAAGAAAAATATATGTGCATACACCCTGAATGCTTAGAACGTTCACTTTCCGACCGTAGGGGCCCGGTTCGAATACCACCAATTTATTAGGAAGATGACTTTTTGATTCTATAGGTCTTGTTCTAGTTGTTGATCATGGAAGATGGTGTGCTCTCTCCAGAAACTGTAACTACAATCCGCTCAGTATAGTTAGAGGTGCGCTCTGTGGATGTCTTAACACATGCAAATGTGTATCGGCAAGTATCTGCAACAGGGATTTGTTAGTCTAGGTAGTCTAGATAGACATACACAGATGCGGACGGTCAAGCACTAGATAGGAATTATTCAGCATTCATTGACCGAACAAAGGTTGAACTTTATAAAATTTTTCTCTTAAAACAGTTTTTCAAGGAAATAGGCTTCTGAAGTTCAGACTTTGTCTAGTTTTGACGGTTTCTTTCCTAACCTTTTGTTTATGGTCGTATGGAAAGTCAATATTTTAATTATGTTATTATTTCCCCTTCTAGTTACATGTGCTATCCGCTTTCGTTGTTGCTGCTATTGGAAATCATAGAGTGATTTGGCTTTTTTTATTTGGTAAAGTTTTTTGTTTTGTTTTGTGATTCTACAGCGCGAGATTTAACTATTACAGGACTAACATTTAAAACAAAAAATGAAACTAATTCGTTACTAAGTGAGTTTTTACTAACAACTTCCAACCACTCGTCAATGAAGGTAAAACATTTGGTTGTAACTCGGTGCCACTAACTAAACCAAAGATCATCTGAAACGTTTCTAACTCCCGTTTACACGTCTCTACGAAATACACATTTTCTATGAGTGCATAACCACGTTCAGATTACATTGAACTAATTTCATTTACACTATACTGAAAACATTTAGTAGATATTTATACATTTGTTGGGTCAATCTAAGTTTAGCTCAAGTACAAACTGATAGAGCGCTCAACAAAGAACGAACTCGCCGCCAATGGTGACTCTGCTAACCACTTTATAACAGTGTATATTCTCTGTGAGCATCAAAAAATTATAAGGGCTAATAACATAAAGTGCTTCTTTTGATAAAAAGAAATGTTGTTCATTTTAGATATTATTACTAATAGTCTTAATTGTATGTATTTGTCCGGAAAAGTCCTGCTAATCACTATCAACTGTCTTTCAGGTATTTGTCGGCTGGCTGCAAAATGGTAAACTACTAATCAGAACTCTGACGACCCAAATTGAGTGCAATCGATTTGAACCCCGTGGGTATGAAATTCTGACAGGGATGGATTGCCATTTTCAAGTTGATATATTACCCAAAAGGCACCAAAGTTCGGCTGCAAGAATTAGAAGGGTGAAGATATTCTTGCTGCACGTGGTGATAAGATTTTGGCCAACCGGTTGACATTCATCCTTTATATCCCTCCCTCTTGTTTCCTCCTTAAAACGATGCTAGGAATAATGACCCCTCCCTTCGTGAAATAAAGCGAATAAAAAGAAAGTTATGGTTATTCAGTCTGTGATGGAGCTAGAAAAGACCAGAAACGTAACAGAAGTTGGTACCGGGACAATTTCGACAAGCTTTTCTAAATATATCTCTTTCGGAAACGACGATTTTACCAAAGTTTGTATAGAATAAGGAAGTAGTAGTGAATATGGCTATCAGTTATGTGCTATGCGTGATACACGCTTAGGCAATCATGGATCTTTCGATACATGACTGACGAAGCCGATTTTTTTCCCGCAGTAGGTAGATTTCTTTCTGCAGTAGACCAGTTGCTATCCAAGGCTATAGAACCCGGTTTGTCCTGCTATTTACCCTCTTCTTCCCCAATCCCATAGCTGGGAGGAGAAGTAGACAATTCATACCTTTCCCAAGGGTATTAGCACGTAAGTGAATGTAATGGATTCGACAGGAATTCTCTGGTTCCTCAATCCGAGCTGCTATCCATTACTCCACCTGAATAAGGATATAATATCCACTGAATCTCGTATGGATGATTCAAGACAAACGTGTGAATATAACGGATTAAAATTTTCCTTTTCTCTGACTTCCATTTTTCACTGGTTTATGCTTATGTTCTTTTTTTATTTAATTTTTATCATTTCTGAATTTTACCTGATCTTCCTTCCGGATGTCTGCACATGCCTAGGTGTATTCGGACATTCATTTGGAAGTTTTTAAAACATTGGCAAATGGAAACAGTAGCAAATTGAATTGTAAGAAACTTCTGCTATGCATTTAGAGATGCCTGATGAATTACAAAGGAGAATATGTAATTTTATCGGACTTGACCTGGTATCTAGGCTTCAGTTACTTTCCCCACCGGCGTAACTTAGCTTCGCTTCTCCGTGACTTTTCTATGAATGTTTTCACGGTAATTATTCTGATGAGCTTTTCTCTTTGGTAGCTCGACTTTATGGATTTAAGCGTAGTACTAGAGAGGCACGGTGGAGTAATGGATAACGTCTCGGATTGAGGAATCTGAGAGCCGAGTTCGAATTCCAGTCGAATCCATTACATTCACTTATGTGCTAATACCCTTGGGAAAATTATGAATCTATGGCTATGGGTAAATAAACCGAGTTCTATAGTCTTGGATGGCAGCTGGTCTACCGCAGAAAGGGCAACCTACTAAGGGGAAAAAATCTGCCTCATCTATCGAAAGATACATGATCGCCTAAGCGTGTATCAAGCATGGCTCATAACTGACTGACTAGATTGACAGCTTGGTATCGTAATTTTACAGCTGAAATTGATAGATGTATCATTAAGTTCTATGCCTTTGGTTTCTTCTCTCGGATCTCTCCCTTGTAAAACTCTTTACTGGCTTCTTGCTTTTCTTGCAACTACGATCCTAAAAAATGTAAATGCATTGTCAATCGTCATCTTCTGTCTTCTTAATTCCTGTTCTTTTATGGCAGTCACTCCTTAAAAATTTTTTTCTTGTATTCTTTCACAATTTTCAAACCCTTTTCATCGTAGTGTCTTCATTGCCTTGCTTGGGGTGAAGTGATAAAAAATAGAAATATAGAGTCTCAATAAGCTATTTTCGATGTGTAAGGACTGTTTCTTATCTCTCCACTTGTAGAAAATCGAACAATCGCAAATTTACGTAATTCTCTTCTAATCGTGTAACCTCGTGACAATGATAAATGTCGATCTCATAATAATTTGCTAAGAATAGCTTAGACATGGCACAAGGCCGCAAGTATAGAGTACCCAAAGAAGATCCCACCCACTACTCAGTCGTAACTGATCTAACAGACGAACTTGCTAATCATTACACTAGCTATTTACTAAGCGTAGCTTACAAGTGGCACATGGCCACAATTATTGAGTACCCAGTGAGGATCGCATTCATTAATCAGAAAGAAAGTTATTAGCAATTACACTAGTTTAGCATAGTTTAGATTTGGCACAAGGCCATAAGTATAGAGTACCCAGTGAAGTTCGAATTCACTACTCAGTCTTATTTAGACAAGTTTGCTAACAATTACACCACTTCAAAGTATCGTAAACATCGGTCTCTTGTACCTGCAGCCACAGTCGTATATCAGTCATGATTCGTTGACGACCAAACAACACTCTTCTCACGTCGAGGGGCACAAATGTCATGCAAATATAGCACTGATGCCATCTTTGTTAAAAGACCGCCTTCTCCAAATCGACAATTATTCAGAACACAACTCTTATCTACACCAGAGACACCAGAGACGAAGCCTTTGTTCATATTTGTCTGGTACTCTTCTACATTATTTACAAAGATTATATCAGAAAAGAAGAAATATATAAAGAGGTTCCAAGATATGGTCGTGACGACTGTATCTGCACTGATATGTTATTACATCATTGTGATGAAAAAGTAATAACGATTGACACAGGAGTTAGCCATTAGCCAGTGAGGATTTACCGAGGCGTGGTTTTTGCTCATGTGTTGTAAGTGGAGCTATGTTCCTCATTATTTTAAATAGGAAAAGTTTCTCAGCCCCGGGGATTCCAACCCTGCCGCAGCACCTTCCCCATTGCAGTAAGAGGGGTGTGGGTAGGTGTAATACTGATGCCAGCGTGGCAGTGGTCGCGAGGACTAGGCAAAGCAACAATTTTTGTCCTTGGCCCATTTGCGTACGCACGCGTATGGCGATCCCCACGTTAAAACGACCTTGTGTCACATCCTGCCTTAGTTGGGTGGCCGGGTAAATATATATCTGTTTATATCATGAGTTGGGGCATTCTCATTGGTACTGGTAATATTTCAGGCTCTAAAACATGGCTCACTTCAGAACCACACACAGGCATACAGACACATATACAGACTAGCGCGCGTACGCGCATGCACACACACACACACACACACACACACACACACACACACACACATATATATATATATCTGTATTAAAAGTATCCTACCTAGGGCAATGGCATCTTTGTCCTCTTTAAAGTACACCTGACGTTTCCTAGCACCTGTTCCCTATTTTGGGATTGTCATCAGCTGAGCCTTTAACTTTAATCTTAATCTCATTCATGGTATGAAATCAACTACAACTTTAAGACGATTTACACTTAGAAGCCAAACATATCCGTACTGTAAGACGATTTTTCCGAAAATCCTTACACGGGGCGTCACAATCTCACCCAATGAGGACACTCTGACAACCGAGTAACTGCGCAGAGGAGTTTGTGCATATCCTCAAGATATCAAAACAAGTGTAAGAAGATGCCGACAAATTTCAAGTTAATCGATATTTCATCGATATTTCATTTGTTAATATTTACGTGTTTATGAGATTATCTTATTCATTTTGTTGGTGCATATATTAATGAGAAATCCTGCACAAACAAGTCAGCTGGATAGGGCGACGCCATTGCCAATACCATATTCTTAATCAAGAAAATCGGTATCCGAACATATAACGCATTTCAGAATATGGCAATTTGATAAATTGTTAATTCTTTTTGCTGAAAAAATTTCTCATCGGCTCTAAAATTATTTCAAAAGAAGAAGGATCCGTACTGTAAGAAGATGCGCAGAGCGATATTTTCCGAATCTACATTCCGACATCCTTGGGGGCGTCGTGACATGGCGAAATCTCACCTAATGAGGACACTCTGACAACCGAGTAACTGCGCAGAGGAGTGTTTGTGCATGTGCAGTAAGAGCCCCTCTTATTATTTCTCAAGATATCAAAAACAAGTGAATACTTTCGGTAAAGACTTCGTATATAATATGAAAGTTATTTTCTGAAACAAATTTCAAGTTAATCGATATTTCATCGGCAAATACGTAGTTCATTTGTTAATATTTACGTGTTTATGGAGATTATCTTATTCATTTGTTGGTGCATATATTAATGAGATCATTGCAGGGACGCCTGCACGAAACAAGTCAGCTGGATAGATTAAGTAACCAATAGGCTAATATAAACCTCGACGCCATTGCAAATGCCATATTCTTAATCAAGAAAATCGGTATCCGAACATATAACGCATTTCAGATTCTTGGCCTTCTTCCAATAGGAAATAAAACAATTTGATAAATTGTTAATTCTTTGCTGAACAAAATTTCTCATCGGCTCTAAAATTATTTCAAAAAGAAGAGATAAAAGGCAGTAATTCCCCTGAGCTAACGTTTATTATATCCATTGGTCAAGTTCTGCGTCGCAAATGAAAATTCCCCTATCGTCAGAGTTGATTTATTAATTAATTAAAAATCGACTGAGTGTTGTGTCCCTAAGCAAAACCTTTAAAGTCAATTCATAAATAATTATTTCTCTTTATCCTAGCAATTAAAAAGTACATTTAGGAAGTTTTGAGAATTTCAGGAGAGACATTTATTTCAAAACAATGCAAAACATTAATCTCCTTCAAAGAAGGACTTTTTGGTTTCAATGCACTTGTTATAGAGCT
Source organism: Acanthosepion pharaonis (assembly GCA_903632075.3). NCBI lineage: Eukaryota > Metazoa > Mollusca > Cephalopoda > Sepiida > Sepiidae > Acanthosepion > Acanthosepion pharaonis. Next base: position 1,159,262 of record CAHIKZ030005592.1, on the reverse strand, counting down.
CCAGGCACATCTTGAAGCCTCCTTAGTATTTCTTCAAAATGAAAAAGTCCAGGGTCTATATCACAGTCTTCTTCATCTCTTCCAGGTCCCCAAAAGCTTCTACTTTAGCTTCGTAAATATCCAGACGTTGCAGGGGGTAGAATTGGGTTGTAGGGCGGGTGAGTGATGGTCTTTATATCCATCTCAGTCAAGTAATCGGCCACCAGCATGGAGTTGTGGCTGAGTGCATTGTCCTGGTACAAGTGCCACGAGCTAGATTTAAAGAGTTCTGGCTTCTTGCAAGTAAATTCATACAGAACAACCCAGAACCCCAGCATAGTACTCTTTATTGACCGCTTTGTCGTTAGGGGAACCCAGTGGATGTAGATGATACACATTGCTGAAGGAGGTGATCATCATGGACTTCTGGGTGAACCTGCTTTGCCTAACCTTCTTGAGTTTAGGACGGAGCCGTCTTGATCAATACATGGGTTTTTATCGAGTTTTTTCCAGACACCGTGTCAAAGTCTCCTTCATCTTCTCCATGTCCTCAAAACGTTAATCTGTAACCAATCTTGATAATTTATTCGATGTCTGAAACGTACTTTTCTGTCGGATCTAACACAAAGCTTTATTGCATACCAATCCTCCAAGTTATCCTCATAACCTGACTGCATTATGCAAACTAGTCAATTATGAAAAGCCGAGTGTAGTATATTCGAGTGTTCTACTGACCTGAACTTTTAACGTGGAAACAAAGGATTTGGCAGGTTAGATTATTACAACTACATTAAGGATGTATTAAAGTGATTGATTAATTGACTGATTAATTTTTTAGCGGCATATCAATAACTCTATGGGTTATTTAATGCTGAAATCTAAATATTTCGAATACAATTTTATGGCTTCAACTAAATATATTTTAGACATAATTGTACGCCATCAACTACTGATAATAATATTTTAAACGTAATTGTATGCCATCAACTACAGATAAAATGTATTGTTAGTCGTTTTGCTATAAAATGTATTGTTGGTAATTCCACTATAAAATGTATTGCTAGTCATTTTGCTATAAAATTGTATTGTTGATAATTTGTTTTATATAAAAATGTATTTTTATTTTTCGTAGTGTTTTATTTTTGTTCAGGGTCCAATATTTTCCCATAGATAGGGCCCTAACGGATGCTACCACTCCGGATCGGGAGGAATCTGGCAATAGCAGCAATTAAGAGGTGGTTCAATTCCTCTCAAAACCTCCAATCTCCATATCAGAGGTCTTGCAGCCAAATGTAGTTTATCATTATACACCGGACTTATTAAAGTGATAATTATCTGGTACAATTAAAATACTTCTCAACTTCTGGAGTGTACTTTGTATATGCTATTTGGAAACTGTGTCTTTTTATAAAGATCAGTAGGTCAGGCTTTTTATAAAGATCAGTAGTCTCAATGGCATGCATTATACAACTTTCTGTGAAGAGGGATTGGAAATAATTGTCATGATGCGTGAGTATCTAGAATTTTTGTACTTACTTCAAAAAACATGTATTATTTTTAGTTAATCGGTTGCCCACTAATTTGAATTTGTGGCATCATTCAGTGATATTTCAGATCAGCATCTTTGTTTGTTTTTTTTTTACATCGTAAAGTTTAACACATTATGCTCTTTAAGTGTACTTTTCATATTCTTCAAGGGCTTTCAAACCGGAAAAGGACAACTGAACACCGCCGACTGAACACAGCCAACTCAGCGCCGAGACAAACCAGGAAGTAATTTATTAAGGATTAAAACATTAATTAATGAATATTTTTTAAATTATTTTTAATTAAGTAAACCGTAAAGAAATTTATTTTTTAATAAAGTAAAAATATTCACTAATTAGAGTTTTTAATCCTTAATAAATTACTTTTATTCTTTTATAAAAAAAATATATATCTTCCTGGTGCTGAGTTGTCTCGGTCCTGAGTTGTCACAGTCCTGAGTTATCCCGGCGCTCAATCAGCGGTGTTCAGGCGGCGGTGTTGAGTTAGCAGCGTTGAGTTAGCGGTGTTGAGTCAGCGGTGTTGAGTTGCCCTGCACCACTTTCAGACGGATGCTCTCTTTTCTAGTAATTTGTAACTTTTTTATGTTTAAAGCACTCGGAAATTGAACTCACAGCTCTTCTTTGCTGATATCCTTCTTAAAAAGAACACCGAGAGTCGCTTTTATTTCACTTTCTATAGAAACTTTTCATAGTCTTGTTTCTTAGTTTTACTTGAAGATTGAATCACTAATAATATTTTATACTCTTATTCTATCACTTCACGTATTTTTTCAAAGGCAACTCAATTTGTAACAATTAAAACAGATTTTATTTCATAGTTAAAGGATAAGCATAATGTTTCAAATAAACGCCCCGATCTGAATTTTTATCTAATTTTATAACGAAAATTATTTGGGGAAATGATTGGTTGATTGGTTCCTTTTCTACAGCTTATCAACACGTTTCAGGTTATTTACAACCAATAATGTTAGGTTATAAGAATATTTTTTCGATAATAATGGTTGAGTAATACAAGTCTTACTAATTAACCCATAGTTGGGAGGAGAAAATGTGGATTCATACTTTTTCCAATAGCATTTGCACATAAATGAATATAACAAACCCAACGGAAATTGGAACTCGCCTATCCGATAAACAATTCCGAACCATTATCCATTACACCATCCGCACATCCACGCTTACAGCAACCTGGGATACTCAAGTGCTCACCCAACTAGGTACTGACCAGGATCGACGTTGCTTAACTTCAATAATCGTATAGGTTTCAACGTGATATGACCGTAACCCTTTGAGAAAATGAATTAAAATTTAAGGAAAACGATAAGCGCAGTGGAACGTTTCACCAGAAAACTCTTTTCGGTCAAGGCTATGTCGCTGTAGATTCCTCTTATCAAATAAGGGGGACATTGGGAGAATTTCGATGGAAAATCCTTAGACGCTTTAATGTCCTTGATTTAGCACTATTTTCTTATTACCTAACCTTAAATTTTTTTGAAAAGTACCTACTTTGAAGCCATTAACGAAGTAAAAAAAAAAAAGGCTGCCTTGCCATGGTTAAATTCTCAGGATCTTCACTTCTTCCGGGATTGCATAAATGACTGGTTTCCCGGCTTACAGATATGCCTTGATTCTGATTGAACTTAAGTGGATAAATAAATTTTATGCATACAAATAATTATGTTTAATTTTATTTTTCTACAGACTTTTTTAATGCTCTTCATACATTAACAGTGCTGCTGTGCCAGACTAACTCGTTAACCATTACAATATGTTGATCAAAATTACATATTTATGTACATAAAGCATCACTGATATTTAGTATAAATAAAAAAACATTTTTTCTCAAAAAAGTAAAAAATGCAATCTGGTTTTGACGCTATAAAACTTTATCTTTTTTTCCCTTTCCTGTGAAGGATGTGACTTCAATTGACGCAATATAAAATTCAGATTTCCTCCCATTCTTCGATCTTCAACAAGTATTTATCTTCCCATACAATAAGCTACGTTTGGCATTGCTTTCTATATTCGATGTCCTTCTTCCTGTACCGGAAGTAAAGCCACTTCAGTAAGAAACCGCAACTTTTTCAATAACAGTAAGTAAGACATTCCCTTTTACGCCACGTTTCCGATCAAGGCTTAAAAATAAGAACCATTTTTTCCGCAGCGTCGGAATGGGGGCACCACAAAAATTCTGTCTATTTCTGTCAGAGCAAAAACAAAGAAATATCACAAAGGAAAAGGAAAAAGGAAAAAAAAAGGGAAAAAATTAGCACACTACTTTTCATGGCGGATATCTATAGTTAAAAAAACTATATTTGAGAAAGTTTAGTAACAATGAAGAATTTAACAATATTTACGTCATTTTAGAAGTCTCTGTATGACTTAAAGACAGTGGATTTTTTTTGTTTAGCTTTGGAAAGGAATGTTTTTTGTTGGGCTTCAAGTTGAATTGTAGTAACACTTGTTTTTTTTATCAGTTTGGATTAAATAAATTTGTTTTTCGTGTTGGTTAGCTGAAAGGAAGTAACATCTACTCTAGATTATATTTATTAATAGAAATGAAAATAATGTTAACGAAAGTGAACTTTGATTCTTTAAATACGATCATGGGAAAACGATTTATAAATTTTTATATATTAACTCCAAAAGGACGAAACTGGACACGCGAATACTTTTTCCACTTAGTCATAGATTTTTTCCCTAAAATATCCGATCAGCCCATACATAATATTTTATATTGCTATATTGAATATTTTTAAACAACTGAAATGATGACAATGCATGCTATTACCCGCCCGTATAAATAAAAACGATTAAGTTATGTCGTCACGGCACGATTCAGCTCTCGTATTTGGCAGTATATAAGATGCACTTTTTTTTCGGGAAAAAAAAAACAAAAAATTAAATATTGTCCGGCTACTTATATGGGATGTTGAGGCCTTCCGTAGGCTAATTTTGTCTCCAATTCACGTGGCTTAATTTTATCCTCATTGATCCCTGAGCTAAAATTTTACCTGAAATGGTCACAACTCCCTAGCCCAACTCTATCATATTATTTACTCAAATGACATTTTTATTATTATTATTTCCTTTGATTTCTGTTGTTTATACTTTTCCTTCAGGATCCCAACCAGTGACCTAAGGTCAGAAATAGCATCATGACGCTTTCCATTGATCATTTTTGTAAAAAAAAAAATAAACCCCAAAAACTAAGATCAAATATTTTGCACAGATAAAGCTCTTTGTAATATGTAAACTGTACTTATGTTGTACAATTTTCCTATTTCTTTAAAGCATGGGCCAAGGGGGGACCCTTCAATGAGTCTATCGGACCCTTTTCCAATCAACTACAACTGAAATTATTGATGACCTCATGTGACACATTTTTAAGATTTCCACATCAAGATCCTTGTATTTTGATTTTTTACAATCTGCAGGAAGTTCCATGTCAATAAGAAAATCACATTTTGTTTTTTGTCGTCTTTGAAGACGATATCTGGGAAATTAGCTTTGGTTGTTCTGTCTGTGTGTATTGTAAAGTCCCATGAAATTGTTACAGTTTCCTATCTTTGTATCCGAGTCTGGGTGGTATTCATACCATTTTCATGCAGTTTCCTCCCCGTAAAAGTTGCAGATTTTACAGTGCTTATAGTGGCCTACTCTGTCATCCCCGGTTTTAGTATTCAGTGGGCGCTAATACCGTGCAACCTGATACATGATGGTCAATTGTTTCTGGATATTTATCACAGAATCTGTATTTCGGTTTAACACAATGTTTCAGTATGTTTGCTTGGGAATTTCTAGTTAGCAAGCATTGGTCCCGTGCTTCGGTTTCAGCTTGTAACCCTGTAGTACGTAACCACTGATAGGTTCGGGGTTTGTCTACATCAGCATGTTTGGTACTGGCAGAGTATTGACCATGAAGAGGCTTATCTTGCTATCTTTCTGCATTTGGTACATTGCATTTGCGTTTTTTGCTTTCTTCTTTAGGTTCTTTGTTGCCGAAATATTTGTATTATGATTTATTTGTACTTCTCCATTCACTTGAAATTCCATTATTATTATTATTATTATTATTGCAAAAGGAATTAATGTAAAAGAGTACCGGCGACTTTCGTCGGTACCAGCTGATATATTATAAGTAAACTTGCCTTAACATACTTCCATCGATAACTAACTGGAAACTACAGACGAAGAAAATGTAACTGGGAAAACAATAACATCGGAAGGCTAAATTTAGAGTCGTAGAGATGCATGACCATTATATTAAGTGACTAAAGACGAATGCGGAAAGTGAAAGTGTGAATGTATTTATATGCCTGGTACTCGTAGATATGACAACGATGGTAATAGCAATGAGTTAACAGAATTTTACCTTCAAGAATATGTCCAACTGTAGTGGCACCTTATTTTCATGAAATATTTCCCTTTTTGTTTTTTCTTGCAATATTTTATTACTGTTACGGTATTTTCACTATTGAAATCTCGTACAGGTGGCACGATGGAGTTCGGCTTGAGAAATCGGAGAGTCGAGTTCGAATTCCAGTCGAATCAATTACATTCACTTACGTGCTAATACCCTTGGGAAAGGTATGAATCCTCTTCTTCTCACCCGCCAAACTAAGGGTAAATAGAAGGAGAGATGGCAACTGGTCTACCGCAGAAAAATAATGGCAACTTTCTGGGGGGGGGGGAAATCTGCCTCGTCAGTCATGTATTGAAAGATACATGATCGCCTAAGCGTATATAACTGATGTGACTGAATTTCTTACACTGTGTTCAGTTGTACTTCTAGCTTGCTTTTTATATGTAGTTATGTTTTCTGCTATTTTCTACTTTAGGATGTAGGCGATCATGGCTCTCCACAATTTCCTCTCTCTCTAGTAGCTCTCGGCAGATTTTCTCTCTTTGGTAAGACTCTCACTTCGCGTTCTGCAATCCATTACACAAACTCTTCGATTAAGTGGCGTAATGTTTCTCAATATACCCCGTAAAGGCTAAGTTTCCCACCCCCTTCCTCATTACGCATCCAAGGAATGTGAGCTATCTCTTCCTGATTCTGTGTATAAATGTGCTTGCCATTTTCTTTAAGACTTCATAGTTACCTTCTCGCTCCGTTCACGGAATTCTCAGTATCCTTATGTAGAACCACATTTTTACTAACTTTAGTTTTTTCCTGATCCGTGGGGTGATTCCAACATTCACAACCTTATAAGAGTCTGGATATCACATAGAAAGCTAGCACCCCTTTCCTTGCTTCTAACGATTTTTTTCCTTTTTCTCTCTACCTTGCTTAGCTTTTGGGAGGTATCTTTCGCTAGTCCAATGCATGTTCGGATCTTGGCATCGTATTTTCCATCCTCTGTTAAAAGGCTTCCCAGTTTTGCACCTGTTTCATCTCTATATCTTCAATTAATAACCTACATCTTGGGCTTATTTTTTTGCTAGCGTACGGATAGAAAATAAATTCAGTTAATATGCAAAAACCTATAAAATAAGGCGATTTTGTGGTAATTATGTCCTACTAGGATTAATTATTAGCGGCCACAATATTAGCAACATAAGATCTGCATAAGACGCACTGATGACACCATATGCAAAAAGGAATGTAGTGAAGTAAAGCGAGAAGAAAGGACTAAGTAATAATTGGGATAGCGAAAGATGTCTTCCAAAAGCTAAGCAAAGTATTAAGAAACAGGTAAATTTCCTTAGAAACAAAGAAAAGAGTAAATGTTACGTAAAATCAGTCCTCCTATATGGCATTGAATGCTGGACAATTTCCTCACAGACGAGGTAGAGACTTGAAGCAACAGAAATGTGATTCTACAGGAGGGTATGGACCGAAAATGTGAGCAACGACGAAGATTTAGAGAAAATGCAAACAAAAAGGAAACTTAAACTTAACATCAGAAAGAGACAGTTGAAATTTCTAGGGCACATAATGAAGAAAGAGGGCTTGGAAAATTTGATGCTCACAAAACAGATTAGAGGAAAGAGACAGGGGAAAACAAAACGTAACCTACCTAGCGAGCTTGTGTAAATAGATGACAGACTAGGGTTTAGGAGAGATAAAAAGAATATAAAAAAAAATTTAAGAGCTGCAAAGGACAGGAAATTATGGAAAGCCATAATTACTAACGTCCTGAATGGAGAAGGTACATAGAAGAAGAAGATGCTGACCATACTTTCTATCTTGTGAGTTGATGGTTAGTCCTTTTTTTCTTGCTTTCTTGTATTACTCTCACTAGGAGGTCCTGTGATCGTTCATCAACGCAATGTCATCTACGTATTGTTAAGATTCCTGCCACTAATAATAAATTCTGGTAGGGTCTCCAGCTCCCTTATGATAGCGTCGCTGTTGAGGTTGAATAAATCTGGCGAGAAGACACATCATTGTCTTATGCCCCTTTCTATTTTTGTGTAGCGACTCAATTCATTTTCTATCCGTATGTAGGCTTTAGTATGTTTTGCTTTATTCTAACAACTTTTCCAAATAGATCGAGTTTCCTAGCAGTCCAATTGCTATCTGATTCCTCCTGCTATCATCTAGCTTTACAAGAGCCAGATCAGATCACAAATGGGGTACTGTTGTCATATTTGAGCGGGAGCTGATCAGATCTCACTCTCCAGCCTAGATAGAGTCCAAAAGCGTCTCCGAGCCCTTGTGGGTGACGAATAATTCTCCACCCTCCAACCTCTCTACCACATGCGGGATGTGGCAAGCCTCTCGCTGATCTATCGATACCTCCACCCCACGACAATTACATACTATCAAACCACCCACATCCCCCCCCTGTATTCCATCAGTGAGAAGTTTCATACTAACAGCTTCTTCCCACCAACAACTGCTCTGTAGAACTGTCTCCCAAGAGGATGTTTCCCCGATCACTAGAATCTTAACCAGTTCAAGGCTAGGGTTAAAGTTATCTTCCACTCCTATACGCACAAATGTCCTCCAAACGTAAGCCTCTACCTCGCGTGGCCCCCGGAGAAGCTTACTATAAAAAAGAAAACAGTGTAACGTCATCTGCCAGAAGTTTGAAACGTATCTTTACAGGAAATTTGTTCACCATGCTTTGTGATAAACCAGCCGTCAAGTGGACATCTGCATATCTCTGTACCCGTGAACATATTTTAACATTTTTTAAACAGGCCAGTGACTGTCGATTTCATTTTTATTTCTCGTTGACAAAGGACATAGGCGTATCCGAAATTTCTGATTTTTAACATTTTTCATTTGGTCAAAAGGCCTACTAATATACAACAAAATATGAATAGTCTTTTTTATCAATATTATTATTTTTGTTGTTTCTTTTATCTCTTAAATTTCTTTCATTGGGCTACTATCTCTCTCTCTCTCTCTCTATATATATATATATATATATATAGTGAGAGAGAGACAGCGGGGAGAGAGTGAGAGACGGGTATCAAAGTCACAGGTAATCTTGAGCGTGATGGCCTTGTTCAGATTGTTGATCACTCTAGATAATACGCTTCTCTTCCAGAAACCGTAACTAAGGTCTGCTCAGCATAGTTGCAGTAAAAACCACAGGTGGGTTCTGTGGGTGTTGAACAAACACAAAATGCGCCTGAGAAAGCGTATGTAATAGGGATTAACTAGCCACTCTAGTAGACGGGTATCCTTGAATACGAGTAGCCGGACATCATATATATATATATATATATATATATATATATATATATATATATATGAAGAAAAATATACAGAAAAAACAAACAAAAATCTTAATATATAATTATGCTGTATTAATGTTAATATAAAGTCAACGTCGGACGTTTCGGTCTATTTTAGACCATCATCAGGACTTATTTATAAAACATTATTAACATTAGAACATATAAAATTCAACATGGAAAAGACGATGGACATAAGAGCACAACTAATCCAAACAGATAACTGAAATTTTTATATAAGATCAGCGTTCATAATTATATATTAAGATTTTTGTTTGTTTTTTCTGTATATTTTTCTTCATACTGTCGGATCTATATCCATATATTTGCTTACACACACACACACACACACACACACACACACACACACACACACACACATATATATATATATATATATATATATCAATTATTTGGTGCAATTTAATTTATATTACAATGAATCATTCATACAAAATGTAAATTAGTAAAGTTAATGAGATTGAAAAATTCTGTAATTTTATTTTTACAAGGTGAAAATGATCATTTACATAATGTATCTTAATTCCGATATATATATATATATATATATATATATATATATATATATATATATATATATATATATATATATATCGAAATAAAAGTATAAAACTTAATATTACGAGACATATTAAAAAAAAACGGGTGAAACAACCGGTTTCGCGCCCGCTCTTCAGGCTTTAACGGGAGATTTAAAAGCCTTAAGAGCAGGGGGAAACCTGTTGTTTCACCTGTTTTTTTTTTTATATCTTTAAAAATATTTGATTTCGATTTAAATTTTGTACCTATCTTTAAATATATATATATATATATATATATATATATATATATATATATATATATATATATATATATATGTTCAAATTTGTTATAATATAGTTGAAATATAGCTATTAAGGAGCATTTATAGATATAGACACTTAGTGTCAATTTCATGACTCAGTGCGATCATCAGATCAAGTGAATTATAGACTCCTCTGTAGATGGTAGAGCACAGGCTCACCACGCTAGACGTTACTACTGTGGTTTCTGTAGCAAGTACGTTGTAAGGGATAAAGTTGCTAACTTCACGTCCAACTAGTTTTGGATTCATTGTTGTCCTTCTTCCGGACAAGCAAGGCTAGAGAGCCTAGTCTGCTTTTAAGCTATTAAAACCTACCTGGGAGGGATATCCATTCATCCCTTTCCAAGAGTATTTGTATGAAAGCAAACGCAATGGCTTTGGTTGGAATTTTAGCCCGGTACGCCAAAAACATTTTTCCGATGATAACCCGTACGTTGCACGTAACATAAAAAACACTGTATTAAAATTACATTTAAATTCTGTAGCAAAATAATTTTCTCTGAGAGACGAGTGCTGTACATATTGAGCGATACTGACCGATATTAATCACGATTATTCATTAACTTTTGGCATTATTTGAAATATATTATTCGAAAATAACCCCACGAGATTTAAATACTATGGAAAATGTGTGAACGGGTCTGGTTATCAGTGCCAAATTTTCACTCCGCGTTCACCCGTTAAAATTGGCCTCTTTGTGTAGTATATTTAGCTTGGAGGCATTTCAGATGCTTTCGACTAAAAGAAAAATCGTTCTCTGTTTAATTACTAATGATATCCAATCACTGCTTGGATATTCAGCTTGTAGTTTTGCCATCTGGGATTACTAGAAATTTTCGTATAAAAAGATGTTGGGATTATTCACTGGTCAGCAGTTTACTCAAAATACCTATTTTGCTGTACGTCTTTTTGATACAAAACATTTGTTATTATCTCATTTTTTTTTTCAAGAAGATCTTATTCTGTAATCTAAGGATCAGGAACAAATGGCGTTGTGTTATGTGCCATATTATGTGATACACGCTTAGGCGATCATGTATCTTTCGATACATGACTGTTGAGGCAGATCCCCCCGTAGGTTGCCATTTCTTTCTGCGTAGACCAGTTGCCATTCAACTGTCCTGTTATTTACCCATTGCTGGGGGAGGATTCATACTTTTCCTAAGGGTATTAGCACATAAGTGAATGTAATGGATACGACAGGAATTCGAACTCGGCTCTCCGATTCCCCAATCCGAGCCGCTATCCATTGCCGTGTCTTCTCCTTTTCTTTACTATCTGCTAACTACCATACATTCTTGGAAAAAAATAGGGGAGTGATTACTCGTTGTCTTCTCCACGGTTCGAGAATTTCAAGCTTTTTTCCTATTAAGCCGACTGCCACCAGAGAGCCCCGACTATGCTACTATTTAAACCATAGTTGGAGGGAGAAGAGAGGAATTCATGCCCCGACCATGGGTATTTGATCAAAATTTGAACTGGGCTTATCGATTCAAATTTCTAAACCGATATCCGTTACACAACCAGCTCAAAGAATGATACTGGTGACATATTTTATACAGTGGTCGCTTGCATTGTTTTTAGACTTTTATTTATACTAGATTTCCATTTCGAATTTCTCTGGAATATTCAGAACTTTTCACTGAATATCGAACACTATGGTCACTCTCGTGGGCTGACAACTTTAAATCTCGTACGTGAGACCTTGATCTTTTTTTTTTATTTATACTATTCGATAGACGTATACTTCCTTATAATTTTTTATGTCTTCTAGTACTTCAAAATCTCTTAGCAACTTGTTTTCTTTTTCTGTTTCTGTTTTATTTTCTTAAATATTTATTTCAATATATTTATTGCTGGGTATCATGAAAGGCCAAGTAATATCAAGTCCCTTGAGTTCTAGGTTTTCTCAATATTATTTTTATTCTTTATTACACTTTTTTATCATGGTTTACTACTACTACTACTACTACTAATACTAATACTACTACTACTACTACTACTACTAATAATAATAATAATAATAATGAAGAATAAAAAATGAGAGTATAAGCTTCTTAATTCTCATTGCAATTCATTTATACATTTTATGACTTTTTTTGCAATTATCTCACTTGATATGCTAATTTTCTGGAAAATATCCGTTGGGTTTTTCTCCCGGAATATAATACGTTCCACTGATAAATCAGAGATTGATTCTGAAATGTATCTTAATTAAACGTTTATGAATACATTAGTCATCTATGCATTACGATTATAAAGAAATGTTTTTTCTTTCAGAAACCTCTTCTTATTTTTACACTTTTTATACACAATGTATTAAGAAACAGGAAAATGTCGTTAGAAACAAAGAAACGAGTGCTGAACTGTTACGTGATATCAGTCCTCCTAGATGGCAGTGAATGCTGGACAATCGCCTCAGAGATGAAAAAGAGATTTAAGGCAACAGAAATGTCGTTGTACAAAGAATGCTGAGCAAATTGTGAGCAAAATCTGGCAAAATTAAACAAAAAAGTACACTTATACTTAGAATGAGAAAATGACAATTGAAATATCGAGAACTTTGGAGAATTAGACACTCACAGGATACATTGAAGGCAGGATGGACAGAAAAAAGTAGGGAATAACCTGTCTAAGTTGGTGTCAGAACAGGGATTATGAGGAATAGCAAAAGACAATCATTACAAAGAGCTACAAGAAGTTGTGGAGAGCCATGATCGCCTACTTTCTGAAGGGGCGCGGCACAAAGAAAAAGAACAAAAACATCAAGATGAAAGTCATTAAGCAGAGTGTTATACTAATTACCTCTTTCTATCATTCTCTTTTAGTAGATGTCATATATTTATATACTAAAAAAGAAATTTAAAAAAATATATATTTTTAAATGCTTTGACAAAAACAGCTTATTATTGCCTGATGAATTATTTTGTTGTCTGACCAATAATTGTGTCAGCACATTAGAAACAATTGTCTAGGTATCTTAATGAAAAAGAAAACACAATTATGATGTCAAACTTAAATATGATATACACATATCTAAAAAAAAAACGGGCGTGCTGGGACACTTCCGAGTATATATCCGGAATCAGCTTCCTCGGTTTGTTCTAGTATATTAGAATTTGTCCGGGTAGCAAAAACCAAAGTCTAATATAAAACGAGAATCACGCACTTGTGCATAACGCAAAATCCTGCCATGTTAGAAAAATTCTGATTACAGATTCGGAATTAGCGTACTCGACTTAATCTAACACTTTCATCTTTTCCCCAGTGGCAAAATCAGTGTAAATAAAGCTATTTTATAAAATAGTGAAGAATTTACAAGTACACAAATATACTAGGGTGATTGTCTTGCGTACTGCCCGACTGCCTTAGAGAATGTCTCCATGGCATTCATTTGGTCTCAAACGGGGTAATTATACCATTATCATGAATAATAAGAAGTCACTGACACAGCTATATGCAACCATGGCTCTCTATAATTCCGTTTCTTTTGCGGCTGTTGAGGGGGTTCTCCCCTTTTTACACAAATGGACTCACTCAGTATATACATATACTACTGCTACGTGAAGACCCGAGAGAGGAGAGCAACAGAGGGTGAAGGTAACAGACAGACAGACAGACAGAACGAACGTAGCCAGCAAGAGTCACCTTGAGCGAGCACGTAGACTCAGTAAGAAGTCATACAGCGATACTTCAATACCAAAGACTGTATAAATATTTTACTACTAACCCGTATTCCTGGAACTACTAACCTACATTACCAGTTTGTATTATTACGTTAATACATTATTTTCCTCTATTCATTCTTGGCGTTTGTTATTTATTGGCACCGGATTTCAACCCGGAATCCACAACAGCGGCTCAAAGTAGCTTTTGCCCTTTATCACCTCTCTTTGTTTTTCTTGTCTCATCTCAAATGTGTATTGGCCTAAGTAATGGTTACTGGGGCTAGGGACCATTACTCCTGAGTTGTGTATTCGATCCTCACTGGGTGCTCCATTCTAAAAATTGGAATTTAAATAACCCAAGTGCTGAGATGTCGTAAAATCAATTAATCTTACCATTCCTTCAGACTCGTAGTCGGTTATTCATTGTCTTCTCTCTCTTCGTTAGCTTTTAACATTTCCTGTGAGTGTTAAATTATCCAAGCCGTCTTTCCTCGTTATGTGTCCGCGAAATTACAGCTGTCTCTTTCTGATTGTTAGCCATTGTATCCTTAAAAAATCCTGAAAATATCCTCATTATTTACATGTTCTGTCCATGGTATTCTCAGCATATTTCAATGAAATCCTTCTTCATCTGTGTGGATATTGATCAACATTCACTGAAATATAGATTAGATATTACATATCAGTCCAGCACTCTATTCTATGTGTTTAAAGATATCCTCCTACCGCTTAATTCTTTGCTTAGTTTCTGAAAGCCATCTTTCCCTATTCTGATGCAACTTCGAATTTCTCTGTCAAGTTTTCCGCCGTTTGTTACTGTGTTACCCAGATTGCTAAATTTCTGTACTTGCTTGATTTTGACATCCCTAATATGTACCTCACACATTGGGCTGTCTCTTTTGCTGAAAGGGAAAGGTTGCATCTTCTTACAGTTAATAGTTATTCCTTTCTTTTTGCTTTTTTTAACTGTCATGTCTAATAGTTCTTTCGGGGACCTGTCTCTACAATCAAGTCAAATTTAATCTGCGTATTTTTGTTGTTATATACGAAGTCTGATTAAAAAGTATCGGGAAACTACAACTCATATCAATTCGGCATTTAATCTCCATCTGAAAACCTACACTTTATCGATCTTCATTTCCATTGATGGAAGCATTTCTGGAACTCCTTTTTCGGAGGTAGCGAGCAGATGACTCGTCGCATTGTCTTGGATTGCATCGGTGTCACAAAATCTTGTTTTCTTTCAAGAGGAATTTGATTGTTTTAAAGAGTAAAAAGTTGCAAGGGGCGAGATATGGTGAATATAGTAGTTGTCGAAACCGGGGAATGTTGACCTTGACCAAAAACTGCTGCCCAAGCCATGATCACTGATGGAATCTCTGTGGCGTGGTGAGACGACCATAGTCTGCAGAATTTCATTCCGAGCACTTCTATAAACAACGGAAGCGAGCGATAAGTGTTAGCGATTATATGCGACAGAGTTTAAGGTCAATCTGTGCCAAGCGACTTCATTCTGCGTACTTTGGCTCCGTTACAAAACAACAGTCCCGATACTTTTTGATCCCTACTCGTTTCCGACTAAACATAAATCAATACAACTATACCGCAGTAAATACAAATCCATAAATAATACTACTTCTAATAATAATATATAATATATATAATATATATAATATATAATATAATAATATATAATATAATACATATAATATAATATATGTAAAATATATATAATATAATATATATAATATATAAAATATATAGAATATATAAAATTTATATAATATATAATATATAATGATATATAATATAATAATATATAATATAATATATATAATATAATATATATAAAATATATATAATATAATATATATAATATATATAACATATAATATATATAATATATAATAATACATAAATAATACTACTAATAAAATAAAATATATAATAATATATAATGATATAATAATAATATATATAATATAATATGATAATATATAATATAATATATATATAATATACATAATATAATATATAATATAATAGTATATATATAAATACATATAATATTATATATAATAATATATATAATAATAATACATAAATAATACTATTACATAAATAATTTATATTTCTGCTTATTCATTTTAATCTCATTCAAAATCAAAGTACAATTAATCTTGCTTCCACCCAAGACCAATGCACTAATGATGAGGGGTATTATGCCGATGAGATAGGTCTTCATAACAGGGATAAAAACGATCTTGAGTAGAAGTTCAACATCCTCTACAAAGTATTCCAAGAAATAGGACTCAAGATAAACTACATCCGCATCCTGAGTAAGACGATAAACTACGTCCAACAGCAAGGCCTCTGATCAGGAGATTTTGATGAGCCTGGAACCACCTCTTAATTGCTGGTGTTCCCAGGTACTCCCTGACCCAGACTGGTAGCACTTGTTAGGGTCCCAGCTATGGGCAAATAGTTAACCCTAAACTGGGGTCAAAACGCTATGAAAATGTAAAAATAGGTTTAATGCTAGAAATACATCGTAAAAATGTATTACCAGCAATAAACTTTTGAAAAAAAATATTACCTGCTATACATTTTTGAAAGAAAAAACAGACTACCAGCAATACAAACTGTCCGCATTAAATAACCCATTGTGGTTGATATGTCGTAAAACAAAACAAACCCAACCAAATCAAACTTATTTCGAAACAGAAACCATGATCTGGAATTGGAATAAAATCCGTGATGATACATGCCCTGAATCCATCATAAAATATCAGGATGTGGAAGTAAATACTAAACACTTCAGCTTATGGATCAGTCATAGCAAATTTAGTCTAAGGGAAAAGGAAAATAAAGCTAGAAAATGTTGTGAATGGAGTAGATTCGCCCATCACCACAAATTGCTACAAAACTAAAACATTAACATGAAAACGCGAATCATGTTTTTAAATAGCAAGGTCAGATCAAGCGGATGAATATAGCACCAAGCCTGTGGGTTTTTTGCAAAGACCATCTTTCTTCGAACATTATGGAATGGCGCTATAGAATCACAACCCCAAAAAACTGTACCAAAATAACAGAAACTTAAGGACTTTCAACAGCAGCAATAAATAAAATGCATATCACATGTCACAAGAGAAAATAATGGGTTACTCAAGATGTTGACATTCCACCCTACTTCAAATAAAAGGTTAGAAAGGAAACTTCCATCAATAATAGAAAGAGCGATAAAAGTTACTGGACTTGAGAAAACTATTTTTCTGAAAAATTGTTTTAATAGAAAGATTTTATAAATTCCAACCGATAGCAATACTAGCTTCTCGATCAATGAAGGCCGAACGTTTCCTTATAAGGAAACAGCTGACATTACACTCACCATTATTGTTATTGGCAATGACTTGTTGCTGCTTATAAGGCAGCCCTTCGACGCCATTTCAGCAAATTCCCGTCAATTCTCGATGAACACTTGAATCTGGTTTTTATTAGAGAAAATTTTCCGTTCAAAGCATATTGCAGATACAAAAAACGGTAATAATCAGTTGGTGCTAGGTCAGGTGAATATAGTGGTCGGGTTAAAACAGTCCAACCTATTTCCAAAGTTTTTCTGGTGTTATTCTTGCTCTATATGACTTTGCGTTATCGGGGGGTGGGGTGCGGTGAACAGTTTTTTCTTCAAATCACTGTGTACGCTACAATTTCCGTCTAAAGAACTAAGAAGTTATGCTAATGCAGTCCAAATTTATTCTTAACTGCCACAAGTAGTTAAGATGATACATTCATCGTAACAATTGGTTCCCTAAAAACGGAAACTACTTATGGCTCAATCTAATATGATGCGTGCAATAAATCCGCATAAAGAGACGTAGAAATTAATTTCATTAGAAAGGAAAATCTACTGTAGAGCATATTTGTAAATCTGTATGGTTTCTCTTAGATATGCACTGCAAATTCTTATGCAACTTATCAGAGCGCAACACGCCACCATTTATAACGGTAGGAATCGGCTTCCTGTTGTTGACTAACCTGCATCGCTATTGAGTCATAGAGCGTCACTTCTGGTAAGAACATTATCTCTTTAAACAACTAGAAGCATCGTTGGTTTTCGTTGGGCGACTTTTTTTTTCGCTCGCTAGACCCTAAAAACGCGTACTTATAAAATAAACGAGGCATAGTAAGGTCTAACGCCCAGATTTGGGATTCTATGCATTTCTCCATATATTCTCTTTCTCTTCTTTTTTAAAAATATTTTTCAATGATTTAAATTCGTTTGCTTTTTCAGTTTTACTCTCATTTTCCATATTTTTTTTCTTGTTCGTTTCTCTTGTTCTTTTCTCGTTTTTATCATCATCATCATCATCATCATCATCATCATCATCATCATCATCAACATCGTTATCATCATCATCATCATCCTCACCGAAAACTGATGATGCAATTGATTCTTTTCTTGTTTATAACTACGTGTGTTTATTTATTTCTTAATTAGATCAATTTATGTTAAAATATAAAAAAATTACTCCTCCACGTTATATTTTATTGAAAAGTATATTTTTTTGCAGTATTTGTTTTTGATGGTTTTTGAAAAGGCTTTGTTTTGGTCAGGTCCTTTTCATTATCTTTGTTACTCAAATTTTCCTTTCTATGTCTCTTGACCTCATTCTCGTCGTCGTTCTCCCCCTCCTCACCCTTCCTCCTCCTCCTCCTCCTCCTCCTTCTCTTCTTCTTCTTTCTTCTTCTTCTTTCAGCCATTTGCATGTTTACACTCGGTGTCTGATGATAGTGTATCATTGGAAACTGAGTACCTTTCTCATTACCATCGCAGACTCCAACAGCATCATGGTCCGGACAGTTTCAACTCCGTTTTGAATTTCCAATTCATGCAAGTTTACCTTATGTTATATTTGGCACTCTTCCAAGTCCGTCAGGTATGATAGAAACAATGTTAACATTCATATTCTAGACTCTTCTCACAAGGTCATGATATCTTTTCAATTTCCCACTTTCTTTTTATGTTCAGCCAGCGATCTACTTACACAGCAATATCTTCCCCTTTCGACGACCAAATATATTCTTTATTATTATTATTATTATTGGTGAGCTTTCACACCAGATGTATCTGATTACTTTCAATGGAGATCAAGTGACAACAAGTTCCTCAACCCTCTTAGTATTTTAGCTGTTTTCCGTATACGTCTTTGGATTTCTATTTTAATAATTTTACAAGACACCTTTTTGCATTAATGCATATCTTATATTTTGGCATTATTTTATTTCAGATATTTTTCTTTTTGTCCAAAGGCTGGTGTTCCACGGGGCTTTCAATGACCCTCCTCCTGATGCTATCAGTTCTCAACTGGATATCTGTACTGATGACAAAACTATTTACCCATTTTTTAATAGTAAGTCTGATCATTTCGATAAGCTCAAATCGGCAGCTGACCACAAAAATGACCTTCAATCTGTTGTTAACTGGGGCAAGGAATGGCTTCTTAATTTTAAAGCCTTCAAAACTGCTCTCTTTTAATCGGTTAAAAGATCACTTTTTGACTTCCATCGGCATGGCTGATGTTAACCAGTGAGTCATTGCTCCTTTTCGGGCTAACGTTTTCTGCTGACACGAAGTGGAAATATTATATTTGATCGATTGCTAGGACTGCTACTAGTTCCTTCACTTTGTTGTGCTAGACGTTTTTTCTCGTCAGAATCTTACACATTTATAAGTCTACCATTTGTCCATGCATTGAATATTGCTGTTACGTCTGGTCTGGTCTGGTGCTTCTGCTATGTAATTATTTATTCTTGATAAGATCTAAAAAAAGAATCTGTAATGTTATTGGTCCTAATCTGGCACCTCGTTTTCAGTCACTTTCTCACCACCGTAAAGCAGATTATCTGTGTTTTTCTATAAATATTTTCATTTTATTTCTTCTGATGAACTTTAATCTATAGTAAATAGATTATATGAATATAAGCGCAGTACTAGATTAGTGACAGGGTTTCATCATTTTAGAGTTGAATTGGATAAGATGTAACCGTAAGTTCTATCCTAACAGATTATTCTATCGTACTTTTCGCTTATGGAAGTCTCTTCTGACTACAGCTTTCCGGTCAACGTTGATCTTCAAAAATTTAAACGCAATGTCAATCGTTATCTTCTGCTTCCATAATTACTGTTCTTTGTTCTCTCTTCTTTATATTATTTTTTTCTCATATTCACAGATATCCGGTAAACCATTGCGTCTTAGCGGATTTATTACCTTGCTTGGAGAGAAATGATTTTAAAAAGGAATACTTTTCAAGCGCGACAATAATAACAGCTAAAAATGTCACTTATATGTGGCATAATTTTGTTTTTCAGTTCTCTGCAGAATGACATCAAAAGAATCAATACAAATGCAGAAGGATGTGCATTGTCTTTTTTTTATAGATTACGCAAAAGATTTGACAAGATATAGCACCTAAATCTGTTTGAACTGCTAGCAAAACTTGATTTTTTGAAAAAGATGTTAGAATAATCTACAACTTGTTCTGGGTGCAAAATTGCTACATACGGATAGAAAATGAATTATGGTCTGATCTGGTTCCTGTAAAGGTAGAGGATAAGAGGAAGAGTCAGATAGCATTTGAACTGCTAGGAAACACGATTTATTTGGAAAAGATGTTAGAATTATGCAGAACTTATACTGGAAGCAAATATCCTACATACGGATAGAAAATGAATTATAGTCAGATCTGGTTCCTGTAAAGGTAGAGGATAGCAGGAAGAGTCAAATAGCATTTGAACTGCTAGGAAACTCGATTTATTTGGAAAAGATGTTAGAATTATGCAGAACTTATACTGGAAGCAAACTTCCTACATACGGATAGAAAATGAATTATAGTCAGATCTGGTTCCTGTAAAGGAAGAGGATAGCAGGAAGAGTCAGATAGCATTTGAACTGCTAGGAAAACTGATTTATTTGGAAAAGATGTTAGAATTATGCAGAACTTATACTGGGAGCAAACTTCGTACATACGGATAGAAAATGAATTATGGTCTGATCTGGTTCCTGTAAAAGGTATAGCAGAAATGATAGCAGGAAGGGAGTCAGATGAATTATGCATTTGAACTCAGATAGCTTTGAACACTAAAACTCGATTTATTTGGAAAAGATGTTAGAATAATCCAGTACTTATACTGGGAAATATCTCACATACGGATAAACTTCCTGAAAGGTACAGGAAGACGGATAGAAAATGAATTATGAATTATGCAGTCTGATCAGGTTCCTGGTAAAAGTAGAGGATAGCAGGAAGAGTCAGATAACTGCATTTGAAAAAGATGCTAGAAACTCGATTTATTTGGAAAATAGATGTTAGGAAACTCGATATTTGCAGAACTTATACTGGGAGGAAACTTCCTACATACGGATAGAAAATGAATTATGGTCTAATCTGGTTCCTGTAAAGGTAGAGGATAGCAGGAACAGTCAGATAGCATTTGAACTGCTAGGAAACTCGATTTATTTGGAAAATATATTAGAATTATGCAGAACTTATACTGGTAGCAAACTTCCTACATACGGATAGAAAATGAATTATGGTCTGATCTGGTTCCTGTAAAGGTAGAGGATAGCAGGAAGAGTCAGATAGCATTTGAAATGCTAGGAAACTCGATTTATTTGGAAAAGATGTTAGAATAATGCAAAAATTATACTGGGAGCAAACTTCCTACACACGGATAGAAAATGAATTATGGTCTGATCTGGTTCCTGTAAAGGTAGAGGATAGCAGGAAGAGTCAGATAGCATTTGAACTGCTAGGAAACTCGATTTATTTGGAAAAGATATTAGAATAATGCAGAACCTATACTGGTAGCAAACTTTCTACACACGCATAGAAAATGAATTATGGTCTGATCTGGTTCCTGTAAAGGTAGAGGATAGCAGGAAGAGTCAGATAGCATTTGAACTGCTAGGAAACTCGATTTATTTGGAAAAGATGTTAGAAAAATCCAGTACTTATACTGGGAGGAAATATCCTACATACGGATAGAAAATGAATTATGGTCTAATCTGGTTCCTGTAAAGGTAGAGGATAGCAGGAACAGTCAGATAGCATTTGAACTGCTAGGAAACTCGATTTATTTGGAAAATATATTAGAATTATGCAGAACTTATACTGGAAGCAAACTTCCTACATACGGATAGAAAATGAATAATGGTCTGATCTGGTTCCTGTAAAGTTAGAGGATAGCAGGAAGAGTCAGATAGCATTTGAATTGCTAGGAAACACGATTTATTTGGAAAAGATGTTAGAATAATCCAGTACTTATACTGGGAGCAAACTTCGTACATACGGATAGAAAATGAATTATGGTCTGATCTGGTTCCTGTAAAAGTAGAGGATAGCAGGAAGAGTCAGATAGCATTTGAACTGCTAGGAAACTTCCCAAATATCTCGATTTATTTGGAAAAGATATTAGAATAATGCAGAACTTATACTGGTAGCAAACTTCCTACATACGGATAGAAAATGAATTATGGTCTGATCTGGTTCCTTTGAAGGTAGAGGATAGCAGGAAGAGTCAGATAGCATTTGAACTGCTAGGAAACTCGATTTATTTGGAAAAGATGTTAGAATAATGCAGAACCTATACTGGTAGCAAACTTCCTAAACATGCATAGAAAATGAATTATGGTCTGATCTGGTTCCTTTAAAGGTAGAGGATAGCAGGAAGAGTCAGATAGCATTTGAACTGCTAGGAAACTCGATTTATTTGGAAAAGATGTTAGAATAATCGATTTATTTGGGATAAAAATGAATTATGGTCTAATCTGGTTCCTTAAAGGTAGAGGATAGCAGGAAAAGTCAGATAGCATTTGAACTGCTAGGAAACTCGATTTATTTGGAAAATATGTTAGAAAAATGCAGAACTTATACTGGTAGCAAACTTCCTACATACGGATAGAAAATGAATTATGGTCTGATCTGGTTCCTGTAAAGGTAGAGGATAGGAGGAAGAGTCAGATAGCATTTGAACTGCTAGGAAACTCGATTTATTTGGAAAAGATATTAGAATAATCCAGAACTTATACTGGGAGCAAACTTCCTACATACGGATAGAAAATGAATTATGGTCTGATCTGGTTCCTTTGAAGGTAGAGGATAGGAGGAAGAGTCAGATAGCATTTGAACTGCTAGGAAACTCGATTTATTTGGAAAAGATGTTAGAATAATCCAGTACTTATACTGGGAGCAAACTTCTACTTACGGATAGAAAATGAATTATGGTCTGATCTGGTTCCTGTAAAGGTGTTAGAGGATAGCAGGAAGAGTCAGATAGCATTTGAACTGCTAGGAAACTCGATTTATTTGGAAAAGATGTTAGAATAATTATACTGCAGAAACTTATAAAATGGGGGCAAATTTCCTGTAAAACGGATAGAAAATGAATTTGGATGGTCTGACTCTGGTTCCTGTAAAAAATGAAGAGGTTCCTGTATAGCAGGGAAGAGTCAGATAGCATTTGAACTGCTAGGAAACTCGATTTATTTGGAAAAGATATTAGAATAATGCAGAACTTATACTGGTAGCAAACTTCCTACATACGGATAGGATACAAAATGAATTATGGTCTGATCTGGTTCCTGTAAAGGAAGAGGATAGCAAGAAGAGTCAGATAGCATTTGAACTGCTAGGAAACTCGATTTATTTGGAAAAGATGTTAGAATAATCAGAACTTATACTGGGAGCAAACTTCCTACATACGGATAGAAAATGAATTATGGTCTGATCTGGTTCCTGTAAAGAGGAGAGGCAGGAAGAGTCAGATAGCATTTGAACTGCTAGGAAACTCGGAAAAGATGTTAGAATAATTTATTTGGAAAATGATTATGTTAGAATAATGCAGAACTTATACTGGGAGCAAACTTCAGAACCTACATACGGATATAAAAAATGAATTATGGTCTGATCTGGTTCCTGTAAAGGTAGAGGATAGCAGGAAGAGTCAGATAGCATTTGAACTGCTAGGAAACCTGATTTATTTGGAAAAGATGTTAGAATAATCCAGTACTTATACTGGGAGCAAACTTCCTACATACGGATAGAAAAATGAATTATGGTCTGATCTGGTTCCTGTAAAGGTAGAGGATAGCAGGAAGAGTCAGATAGCATTTGAACTGCTAGGAAACTCGATTTATTTGGAAAAGATGTTAGAATAATGCAGAACTTATACTGGGAGGTTCAAACTTCCTACATACGGATAGAAAATGAATTATGGTCTGATCTGGTTCCTGTAAAGGTATAGCAGGAAGAGTCAGATAGCATTTGAACTGCTAGGAAACTCGATTTATTTGGAAAAGATATTAGAATAATGCAGAACTTATACTGGTAGCAAACTTCTACACATACGGATAGAAAATGAATTATGGTCTGATCTGGTTCCTGTAAAGGTAGAGGATAGCAGGAAGAGTCAGATAGCATTTGAACTGCTAGGAAACTCGATTTATTTGGAAAAGATGTTAGAATAATGCAGAACTTATACTGGGAGCAAACTTCCTACACACGGATAGAAAATGAATTATGGTCTGATCTGGTTCCTGTAAAGGTAGAGGATAGCAGGAAGAGTCAGATAGCATTTGAACTGCTAGGAAACTCGATTTATTTGGAAAAGATGTTTATTTGGAATAATGCAGAACTTATACTGGAAGCAAACTTCCTACATACGGATAGAAAATGAATAATGGTCAGATCTGGTTCCTGTAAAGTTAGAGGATAGCAGGAAGAGTCAGATAGCATTTGAACTGCTAGGAAACTCGATTTATTTGGAAAAGATGTTAGAATAATGCAGAACTTATACTGGTAGCAAACTTCCTACATACGGATAGAAAATGAATTATGGTCTGATCTGGTTCCTTTAAAGGTAGAGGATAGGAGGAAGAGTCAGATAGCATTTGAACTGCTAGGAAACTCGATTTATTTGGAAAAGATGTTAGAATAATGCAGAACCTATACTGGTAGCAAACTTCCTAAACATGCATAGAAAATGAATTATGGTCTGATCTGGTTCCTGTAAAGGTAGAGGATAGCAGGAAGAGTCAGATAGCATTTGAACTGCTAGGAAACTCGATTTATTTGGAAAATATATTAGAATAATGCAGAACTTATACTGGTAGCAAACTTCCTACATACGGATAGAAAATGAATTATGGTCTGATCTGGTTCCTTTGAAGGTAGAGGATAGGAGGAAGAGTCAGATAGCATTTGAACTGCTAGGAAACTCGATTTATTTGGAAAAGATGTTAGAATAATCCAGTACTTATACTGGGAGCAAAATTCCTACTTACGGCTAGAAAATGAATTATGGTCTGATCTGGTTCCTGTAAAGGTAGAGGATAGCAGGAAGAGTCAGATAGCATTTGAACTGCTAGGAAACTCGATTTATTTGGAAAAGATGTTAGAATAATGCAGAACTTATACTGGGAGCAAACTTCCTACATACGGATAGAAAATGAATTATGGTCTGATCTGGTTCCTGTAAAGGTAGAGGATAGCAGAAGAGTCAGATAGCATTTGAACTGCTAGGAAACTCGATTTATTTGGAAAAAGATATTAGAATAATGCAGAACTTATACTGGGAGCAAACTTCCTACATACGGATAGAAAATGAATTATGGTCTGATCTGGTTCCTGTAAAGGTAGAGGATAGCAGGAAGAGTCAGATAGCATTTGAACTCGATTTATTTGGAAAAAGATGTTTATTTGGAAAAACTTCCTTACGGATAGAAAATGAATTATGGTCTGATCTGGTTCCTGTAAAGGTAGAGGATAGCAGGATAATATTTAGAATAATGCTAGAACCCTAACTCGTATTTATTTGGATGGAATTTCCTTAAGGATAATTTGAAAAGAATTAGGTCTGATCTGGTTCCCTGTAAAGGTAGAGGAAAAAGAGTCTAGCATTTGAACTACTAGGAAACTCGATTTATTTGGAAAATGTTAGAATAATGCAGTCTTATACTGGTTCCTGGATAAAAATGAATTATGGTCTGATAGTTTCCTGTAAGGTAGAGGATATAGAGGAAGAGTCAGATAGCATTTGAACTGCTAGGAAACTCGATTTATTTGGAAAAGATATTAGAATAATGCAGAACTTATACTGGTAGCAAACTTTCTACATACGGATAAAAATGAATTATGGTCTGATCTGGTTCCTGTAAAGGATAGAGGATAGCAGGAAGAGTCAGATAGCATTTGAACTGCTAGGAAACTCGATTTATTTGGAAAGATGTTAGAATAATCCAGTACTTATACTGGGAGCAAAACTTCCTACATACGGATAGAAAATGAATTATGGTCTGATCTGGTTCCTGTAAAGGTAGAGGGATAGCAGGAAGAGTCAGATAGCATTTGAACTGCTAGGAAACTCGATTTATTTGGAAAAGATGTTAGAATAATCCAGTACTTATACTTTATTTTCCTGGGAGCAAACTTCCTACATACGGATAGAAAATGAATTATGGTCTGATCTGGTTCCTGTAAAGGTAGAGGATAGCAGGAAGATTCAGATAGCATTTGAACTGCTAGGAAACTCGATTTATTTAAAAAGATATTAGAATAATGCAGAACTTATACTGGGAGAAATCTTCCTAGATACGGATAGAAAATGAATTATGGTCTGATCTGGTTCCTGTAAAGGTAGAGGATAGCACGAAGAGTCAGATAGCATTTGAACTGCTAGGAAACTCGATTTATTTGGAAAAGGTGTCAGAATAATCCAGTACTTATATTGGGAGCAAACTTCCTACATACGGATAGAAAATGAATTATGGTCTGATCTTGTTCCTGTAAAGGTAGAGGATAGCAGGAAGAGTCAAATAGCATTTGAACTGCTAGGAAACTCGATTTATTTGGAAAAGATATTAGAATAATGCAGAACTTATACTGGAAGCAAACTTCCTACATACGGACATAAAATGAATTATGGTCTGATCTGGTTCCTTTGAACGTAGAGGATAGGAGGAAGAGTCAGATAGCATTTGAACTGCTAGGAAACACGATTTTTTTGGAAAAGATGTTAGAATAATGCAGAACTTATACTGGGAGCAAAATTTCCTACATACGGATAGAAAATGAATTATGGTCTGATCTGGTTCCTGTAAAGGTAGAGGATAGCAGGAAGAGTCAGATAGCATTTGAACTTTAGGAAACTCGATTTATTTGGAAAAAGATGTTAGAATAATCCAGAACTTATACTGGGAGCAAATGGTCTTCCCTGTAATACGGATAGAAAATGAATTATGGTCTGATTTATGGAAAATATGTTAGAATTCCTGTAAAACTTTCTACATACGTAGAGGATAGCAGGAAGAGTCAGATAGCATTTGAACTGCTAGGAAACTCGATTTATTTGGAAAAGATATTAGAATAATCCAGAACTTATACTGGTTCCTACATACGGATAGAAAATGAATTATGGTCTGATCTGGTTCCTGTAAAGGTAGAGGATAGCAGGAAGAGTCAGATAGCATTTGAACTGCTAGGAAACTCGATTTATTTGGAAAAGATGTATTTGGAAAAGATAGAATAATCCAGTACTTATACTGGGAGCAAACTTCCTACATACGGATAGAAAATGAATTATGGTCTGATCTGGTTCCTGTAAAAGGTAGAGGATATAGCAGGAAGAGTCAGATAGCATTTGAACTGCTAGGAAACTCGATTTATTTGGAAAAGATGTTAGAATAATGCAGAACTTATACTGGTAGCAAACTTCCTACATACGGATAGAAAATGAATTATGGTCTGATCTGGTTCCTGTAAAAGGTAGAGGATAGCATTTGGAAACTCGATTTATTTGGAAAGATAGCATTTGAACTGCATACGGAAAAATTTTATTTGGAAAAGATGTTAGAATAATTTGGAAAAGATGTTAGAACTTATACTGGGAGCAAACTTCCTACACACGGATAGAAAATGAATTATGGTCTGATCTGGTTCCTGTAAAGGTAGAGGATAGCAGGAAGAGTCAGATAGCATTTGAACTGCTAGGAAACTCGATTTATTTGGAAAAGATATTAGAATAATGCAGAACCTATACTGGGAGCAAACTTCCTACATACGGATAGAAAATGAATTATGGTCTGATCTGGTTCCTCCTAGAGGATAAAGAGGATAGCATTTGAACTGCTAGGAAACTCGATTTATTTGGAAAGAGTCAGATAGCATTTGAACTGCTAGGAAACTCGATTTATTTGGAAAAAGAGATTTTGAATAATCCAGAACTTATACTGATGTTAGAATTATGCAAACTATCCTGGTACATACGGATAGAAAAAAAATTATGGTCTGATCTGGTTCCTGTAAAGGTAGAGGATAGCAGGAAGAGTCAGATAGCATTTGAACTGCTAGGAAACTCGATTTATTTGGAAAAGATGTTAGAATAATCCAGAACTTATACTGGGGGCAAACTTCCTACAAACGGATAGAAAATGAATTATGGTCTGATCTGGTTCCTGTAAAGGTAGAGGATAGCAAAATCAGATAGCATTTGAACAGCTAGGAAACTCGTTTATTTGGAAAAGATGTTAGAATAATCCAGTACTTATACTGGTAGCAAACTTCCTACATACGGATAGAAAATGAATTATGGTCTGATCTGGTTCCTGTAAAGGTAGAGGATAGCAGGAAGAGTCAGATAGCATTTGAACTGCTAGGAAACTCGATTTATTTGGAAAAGATATTAGAATAATGCAGAACTTATACTGGGGAGCAAACTTCCTACATACGGATAGAAAATGAATTATGGTCTGATCTGGTTCCTGTAAAGGTAGAGGATAGCAGGAAGAGTCAGATAGCATTTGAACTGCTAGGAAACTCGATTTATTTGGAAAAGATGTTAGAATAATGCAGAACTTATACTGGGAGCAAACTTCCCACATACGGATAGAAAATGAATTATGGTCTGATCTGGTTCCTGTAAAGGATAGAGGAAGAGTCAGATAGCATTTGAACTGCTAATCGATTTATTTGGAAAAAGATGTTAGAATGGAACATACGGATAGATTTATTTTCCTGGAAAAGATGATAGCAGGAAGAATAATGCAGAAACTTTACTGAAGATGTAAAAATGCCTAAGAAACTTCCCTAAACATGCATATAGAAAATGAATTATATGGTCTGATCTGGTTCCTGTAAAGGTAGAGGATAGCAGGAAGAGTCAGATAGCATTTGAACTGCTAAAAACTCGATTTATTTGGAAAAGATGTTAGAATTATGCAGAATTTATACTGGTAGCAAACTTCCTACATACGGATAGAAAATGAATTTTGGTCTGATCTGGTTCCTGTAAAGGTAGAGGATAGCAGGAAGAGTCAGATAGCATTTGAACTGCTAGGAAACTCGATTTATTTGGAAAAGATGTTAGAATAATGCAGAACTTATACTGGGGAGCAAAAATTCCTACATACGGATAGAAAATGAATTATGGTCTGATCTGGTTCCTGTAAAGGTAGAGGATAGCAGGAAGAGTCAGATAGCATTTGAACTGCTAGGAAACTCGATTTATTTGGAAAAGATGTTAGAATAATGCAGAACTTATACTGGGAGCAAACTTCCTACATACGGATAGAAAATGAAAATTATGGTCTGATCTGGTTCCTGTAAAATGTTAGAGGATAGCAGGAAGCAGGAAGATAGCATTTGAACTGCTAGAAACTCGATTTATTTGGAAAAGATGTTAGAATAATGCAGAACCTATACTGGGAGCAAACTTTCTACATACGGATAGAAAATGAATTATGGTCTGATCTGGTTCCTGTAAAGGTAGAGGATAGCAGGAAGAGTCAGATAGCATTTGAACTTCCTAGGAATTATGGTCTGATTTATTTGGAAAAGATATTAGAATTATGCAGAACTTATACTGGGAAAAACTTCCTACATACGGATAGAAAATGAATTATGGTCTAATCTGGTTCCTGTAAAGGTAGAGGATAGCAGGAAGAGTCAGATAGCATTTGAACTGCTAGGAAACTCGATTTATTTGGAAAAGATGTTAGAATAATGCAGAACTTATACTGGTAGCAAACTTCCTACATACGGATAGAAAATGAATTATGGTCTGATCTGGTTCCTGTAAAGGTAGAGGATAGCAGGAAGAGTCAGATAGCATTTGAACTGCTAGGAAACTCGGATTTATTTTGGAAAAGATGTTAGAATAATGCAGAACTTATACTGGTTTTCTAAACGGATAGAAAATGAATTATGGTCTGATCTGGTTCCTGTAAAGGTAGAGGATAGCAGGAAGAGTCAGATAGCATTTGAACTGCTAGGAAACTCGATTTATTTGGAAAAGATGTTAGAATTTGCAGAACTTATACTGGGAGCAAACTTCCTACATACGGATAGAAAATGAATTATGGTCTGATCTGGTTCCTGTAAAGGTAGAGGATAGCAGGAAGAGTCAGATAGCATTTGAACTGCTAGAAACTCGATTTATTTGGAAAAGATGTTAGAATAATCCAGTAACTTATACTGGGAGCAAACTTCTACATATACGGATAAAAATGAATACCTGGTTCCTGTAAAGGTAGAGGATAGCAGGGAAGAGTCAGATAGCATTTGAACTGCTAGGAAACTCGATTTATTTGGAAAAGATAGAAAATGAATTATACTGGTTCTACATGATAGAAAATGAATGGTGGTCTGATCTGGTTCCTGTAAAAAGTAGAGGATAGCAGGAAGAGTCAGATAGCATTTGAACTGCTAGGAAACTCGATTTATTTGGAAAAGATGTTAGAATAATGCAGAACTTATACTGGGAGCAAACTTCCTACATACGGATAGAAAATGAATTATGGTCTGATCTGGTTTCCTGGTAGAGGATAGCAGGAAGAGTCAGATAGCATTTGAACTGCTAGCATTTATTTGGAAAAGATGTTAGAATAATGCAGAACCTATACATTTGAAACTGCTAGAAATGGTCGATTTATTTGGAAAGATGATAGAATAATGCAGAACTTATTTATTTGGAAAAAAATGTTAGAAAAATCCAGTATTCCAAACTTCCATATACGGATAGAAAATGAATTATGGTCTGATCTGGTTCCTGTAAAGGTAGAGGATAGCAGGAAGAGTCAGATAGCATTTGAACTGCTAGGAAACTCGATTTATTTGGAAAAGATGTTAGAATAATGCAGAACTTATACTGGGAGCAAACTTCCTACATACGGATAGAAAATGAATTATGGTCTGATCTGGTTCCTGTAAAGGTAGAGGATAGCAGGAAGAGTCAGATAGCATTTGAACTGCTAGGAAACTCGATTTATTTGGAAAAGATGTTAGAATAATGCAGAACTTATACTGGGAGCAAACTTCCTACATACGGATAGAAAATGAATTATGGTCTGATCTGGTTCCTGTAAAAGGTGAGGATAAAGGTAGAGGATAGCAGGAAAAGATGTTAGAATAATGCATTTGAACTACTGGGAGCAAACTCATACGGATTTATTTGGTCTGAAGATGGTTCCTGTAAAGAATTATAGCAGGAAGAGAATAGCATTTGAACTGCTAGGAAACTCGATTTATTTGGAAAAGATATTAGAATAATCATACCTATACTGAAAAAACTTTCTACATAATTAATGAATTATGGTCTGATCTGGTTCCTGTAAAGGTAGAGGATAGCAGGAAGAGTCAGATAGCATTTGAACTTAGGAAACTCGATACACATTTTGATTTATTTGGAAAAGATGTTAGAATAAAACTCCAGAACTTATACTGGGAGCAAACTTCCTACATACGGATAGAAAATGAATTATGGTCTGATCTGGTTCCTGTAAAGGTAGAGGATAGCAGGAAGAGTCAGATAGCATTTGAACTGCTAGGAAACTCGATTTATTTGGAAAAGATGTTAGAATTATGCAGAACTTATACTGGGAGCAAACTTCGTACATACGGATAGAAAATGAATTATGGTCTGATCTGGTTCCTGTAAAGGTAGAGGATAGCAGGAAGAGTCAGATAGCATTTGAACTGCTAGGAAACTCGATTTATTTGGAAAAGATGTTAGAATAATGCAGAACTTATACTGGGGAGCAAACTTCCTACATACGGATAGAAAATGAATTATGGTCTGATCTGGTTCCTGTAAAGGTAGAGGATAGCAGGAAGAGTCAGATAGCATTTGAACTGCTAGGAAACTCGATTTATTTGGAAAAGATGTTAGAATAATGCAGAACTTATACTGGGAGGATAAATCTGGTTCCTGTAATACGGATAGAAAATGAATTATGGTCTGATCTGGTTCCTGTAAAGGTAGAGGATAGGTAGGAAGAAGTCAGATAGCATTTGAACTGCTAGGAAACTCGATTTATTTGGAAAAGATGTTAGAATAATGCAGAACTTATACTGGGAGCAAACTTCCTACATCCGGATAGAAAATGAATTATGGTCTAATCTGGTTCCTGTAAAGGTAGAGGATAGCAGGAACAGTCAGATAGCATTTGAACTGCTAGGAAACTCGATTTATTTGGAAAAGATGTTAGAATAATCCAGTACTTATACTGGGAGCAAACTTCCTACATACGGATAGAAAATGAATTATGGTCTGATCTGGTTCCTGTAAAGGTAGAGGATAGCAGGAAGAGTCAGATAGCATTTGAACTGCTAGGAAACTCGATTTATTTGGAAAAGATGTTAGAATTATGCAGAACTTATACTGGTAGCAAACTTCCTACATACGGATAGAAAATGAATTATGGTCTGATCTGGTTCCTGTAAAGGTAGAGGATAGCAGGAAGAGTCAGATAGCATTTGAACTGCTAGGAAACTCGATTTATTTGGAAAAGATGTTAGAATAATCCAGTACTTATACTGGGAGCAAACTTCCTACATACGGATAGAAAATGAATTATGGTCTGATCTGGTTCCTGTAAAGGTAGAGGATAGCAGGAAGAGTCAGATAGCATTTGAACTGCTAGGAAACTCGATTTATTTGGAAAAGATGTTAGAATAATGCAGAACTTATACTGGGAAAACTTCCTACATACGGATAGAAATGAATTATGGTCTAATCTGGTTCCTGTAAAGGTAGAGGATAGCAGGAAGAGTCAGATAGCATTTGAACTGCTAGGAAACTCGATTTATTTGGAAAAGATGTTAGAATAATGCAGAACTTATACTGGTAGCAAACTATACGGATAGAAAATGAATTATGGTCTGATCTGGTTCCTGTAAAGGTAGAGGATAGCAGGAAGAGTCAGATAGCATTTGAACTGCTAGGAAACTCGATTTATTTGGAAAAGATGTTAGAATAATGCAGAACTTATACTGGGAGCAAACTTCCTACATACGGATAGAAAATGAATTATGGTCTGATCTGGTTCCTGTAAAGGTAGAGGATAGCAGGAAGAGTCAGATAGCATTTGAACTGCTAGGAAACTCGATTTATTTGGAAAAAGATGTTAGAATAATGCAGAACTTATACTGGTAGCAAACTTCCTACATACGGATAGAAAATGAATTATGGTCTGATCTGGTTCCTGTAAAGGTAGAGGATAGCAGGAAGAGTCAGATAGCATTTGAACTGCTAGGAAACTCGATTTATTTGGAAAAGATGTTAGAATAATCCAGTACTTATACTGGGAGCAAACTTCCTACATACGGATAGAAAATGAATTATGGTCTAATCTGGTTCCTGTAAAGGTAGAGGATAGCAGGAAGAGTCAGATAGCATTTGAACTGCTAGGAAACTCGATTTATTTGGAAAAGATATTAGAATTATGCAGAACTTATACTGGGAGCAAACTTCCTACATACGGATAGAAAATGAATTATGGTCTAATCTGGTTCCTGTAAAGGTAGAGGATAGCAGGAAGAGTCAGATAGCATTTGAACTGCTAGGAAACTCGATTTATTTGGAAAAGATGTTAGAATAATGCAGAACTTATACTGGGAGCAAACTTCCTACATACGGATAGAAAATGAATTATGGTCTCTGATCTGGTTCCTGAAGAGTCAGAAGGATTTAGAGGATAATGCAGGAAGAGTCAGGATAAAATGAATTATTTGAACTGGTTCCTAAAGGAAACTCGATTTATTTGGAAAAAAGATGTTAGAATAATCCAGAACTTATACTGGGAGCAAACTTCCTACATACGGATAGAAAATGAATTATGGTCTGATCTGGTTCCTGTAAAGGTAGAGGATAGCAGGAAGAGTCAGATAGCATTTGAACTGCTAGGAAACTCGATTTATTTGGAAAAGATGTTAGAATAATGCAGAACTTATACTGGGAGCAAACTTCCTACATACGGATAGAAAATGAATTATGGTCTGATCTGGTTCCTGTAAAGGTAGAGGATAGCAGGAAGAGTAGCATTTGAACTAGGAAACTCATTTATTTGGAAAAGATGAAAAGTACTTATACATGCTAGGAAACTCGATTTATTTCTGGAAAAGATATTAGAATAATGCAGAACTTATACTGGATTTATTTGCAAACTTTAGAATAATGCATTATACTGATAGCAAAATCCCACATACGGATAGAAAATGAATTATGGTCTGATCTGGTTCCTTTGAAGGTAGAGGATAGGAGGAAGAGTCAGATAGCATTTGAACTGCTAGGAAACTCGATTTATTTGGAAAAGATGTTAGAATAATGCAGAACTTATACTGGGAGCAAACTTCCTACACACGGATAGAAAATGAATTATGGTCTGATCTGGTTCCTGTAAAGGTAGAGGATAGCAGGAAGAGTCAGATAGCATTTGAACTGCTAGGAAACTCGATTTATTTGGAAAAAGATGTTAGAATAATGCAGAACTTATACTGGGAGCAAACTTCCTACATTTGAATACGGATAGAAAATGAATTATGGTCTGATCTGGTTCCTGTAAAGGTAGAGGATAGCAGGAAGAGTCAGATAGCATTTGAACTGCTAGGAAACTCGATTTATTTGGAAAAGATGTTAGAATAATCCAGAACTTATACTGGGGAGCAAACTTCCTACATACGGATAGAAAATGAATTATGGTCTGATCTGGTTCCTGTAAAGGTAGAGGATAGCAGGAAGAGTCAGATAGCATTTGAACTGCTAGGAAACTCGATTTATTTGGAAAGATGTTAGAATAATGCAGAACTTATACTGGTAGCAAACTTCCTACATACGGATAGAAAATGAATTATGGTCTGATCTGGTTCCTGTAAAGGTAGAGGATAGCAGGAAGAGTCAGATAGCATTTGAACTGCTAGGAAACTCGATTTATTTGGAAAAGATGTTAGAATAATCCAGTACTTATACTGGGAGCAAACTTCCTACATACGGATAGAAAATGAATTATGGTCTGATCTGGTTCCTGTAAAGGTAGAGGATAGCAGGAAGAGTCAGATAGCATTTGAACTGCTAGGAAACTCGATTTATTTGGAAAAGATATTAGAATAATGCAGAACTTATACTGGGAGCAAACTTCCTACATACGGATAGAAAATGAATTATGGTCTGATCTGGTTCCTGTAAAGGTAGAGGATAGCAGGAAGAGTCAGATAGCATTTGAACTGCTAGGAAACTCGATTTATTTGGAAAAGATGTTAGAATTTATTTGGAAAACTTCCTGTACGGATAGAAAATGAATTATGGTCAGAACCTTAAAGGTACAGGAAGAGTCAATAGCATTTGAACTGCTAAACGGATTTATTTGAAAATGAATTATGGTCTTATACTGGTTCCTACATACGGATAGAAAATGAATTATGGTCTGAGGTTCCTGTAAAGGTAGAGGATAGGAAAGAGTCAGATAGCATTTGAACTGCTAGGAAACTCGATTTATTTGGAAAAGATGTTAGAATAATGCAGAACTTATACTGGTAGCAAACTTCCTACATACGGATAGAAAATGAATTATGGTCTGATCTGGTTCCTGTAAAGGTAGAGGATAGCAGGAAGAGTCAGATAGCATTTGAACTGCTAGGAAACTCGATTTATTTGGAAAAGATATTAGAATAATGCAGAACTTATACTGGGAGCAAAACTCCTTCACATACGGATACTGAATTATGGTCTGATCTGGTTCCTGTAAAGGTAGAGGATAGCAGGAAGAGTCAGATAGCAGATAACTGCTATTTTACTCGATTTTATTTGAAAAGATATTAGAATAATGCAGAACTTATACTGGTAGCAAACTTCCTACATACGGATAGAAAATGAATTATGGTCTGATCTGGTTCCTTTGAAGGTAGAGGATAGGAGGAAGAGTCAGATAGCATTTGAACTGCTAGGAAACACGATTTTTTTGGAAAAGATGTTAGAATAATGCAGAACTTATACTGGGAGCAAACTTCCTACATACGGATAGAAAATGAATTATGGTCTGATCTGGTTCCTGTAAAGGTAGAGGATAGCAGGAAGAGTCAGATAGCATTTGAACTGCTAGGAAACTCGATTTATTTGGAAAAGATGTTAGAATAATGCAGAACTTATACTGGAAGCAAACTTCCTACATACGGATAGAAAATGAATTATGGTCTGATCTGGTTCCTGTAAAGGTAGAGGATAGCAGGAAGAGTCAGATAGCATTTGAACTGCTAGGAAACTCGATTTATTTGGAAAAGATGTTAGAATAATCCAGTACTTATACTGGGAGCAAACTTCCTACATACGGATAGAAAATGAATTATGGTCTGATCTGGTTCCTGTAAAGGTAGAGGATAGCAGGAAGAGTCAGATAGCATTTGAACTGCTAGGAAACTCGATTTATTTGGAAAAGATGTTAGAATAATGCAGAACTTATACTGGGAGCAAACTTCCTACATACGGATAGAAAATGAATTATGGTCTAATCTGGTTCCTGTAAAGGTAGAGGATAGCAGGAAGAGTCAGATAGCATTTGAACTGCTAGGAAACTCGATTTATTTGGAAAAGATATTAGAATGCAGAACTTATACTGGCAGCAAACTTCCTACATCTGGATAGAAAATGAATTATGGTCTGATCTGGTTCCTGTAAAGGTAGAGGATAGCAGGAAGAGTCAGATAGCATTTGAACTGCTAGGAAACTCGATTTATTTGGAAAAGATGTTAGAATAATGCAGAACTTATACTGGGAGCAAACTTCCTACATACGGATAGAAAATGAATTATGGTCTAACCTGGTTCCTGTAAAGGTAGAGGATAGCAGGAAGAGTCAGATAGCATTTGAACTGCTAGGAAACTCGATTTATTTGGAAAAGATGTTAGAATAATGCAGAACTTATACTGGGAGCAAACTTCCTACATACGGATAGAAAATGAATTATGGTCTGATCTGGTTCCTGTAAAGGTAGAGGATAGCAGGAAGAGTCAGATAGCATTTGAACTGCTAGGAAACTCGATTTATTTGGAAAAGATGTTAGAATAATGCAGAACTTATACTGGGAGCAAACTTGCTACATACGGATAGAGAATGAATTATGGTCTGATCTGGTTCCTGTAAAGGTAGAGGATAGCAGGAAGAGTCAGATAGCATTTGAAATGCTAGGAAACTCGATTTATTTGGAAAAGATGTTAGAATAATGCAAAACTTATACTGGGAGCAAATTTCCTACACACGGATAGAAAATGAATTATGGTCTGATCTGGTTCCTTTAAAGGTAGAGTATAGCAGGAAAAGTCAGATAGCATTTGAACTGCTAGGAAACTCGATTTATTTGGAAAAGATGTTAGAATAATCCAGAACTTATACTGGGAGCAAACTTCCTACATACGGATAGAAAAATGAATTATGGTCTGATCTGGTTCCTGTAATGGTAGAGGATAGCAGGAAGAGTCAGATAGCATTTGAACTGCTAGGAAACTCGATTTATTTGGAAAAGATATTAGATTTATGCAGAACTTATACTGGAAGCAAACTTCCTACATACGGATAGAAAATGAATTATGGTCTGATCTGGTTCCTGTAAAGGTAGAGGATAGCAGGAAGAGTCCGATAGCATTTGAACTGCTAGGAAACTCGATTTATTTGTAAAAGATGTTAGAATAATGCAGAACTTATACTGGGAGCAAACTCCCTACATACGGATAGAAAATGAATTATGGTCTAATCTGGTTCCTGTAAAGGTAGAGGATAGCAGGAAGAGTCAGATAGCATTTGAACTGCTAGGAAACTCGATTTATTTGGAAAAGATGTTAGAATAATGCAGAACTTATACTGGGGAGCAAAACTTCCTACATACGGATAGAAAATGAATTATGGTCTGATCTGGTTCCTGTAAAGGTAGAGGATAGCAGGAAGAGTCAGATAGCATTTGAACTGCTAGGAAACTCGATTTATTTGGAAAAGATGTTAGAATAATGCAGAACTTATACTGGGGAGCAAACTTCCTACATACGGATAGAAAATGAATTATGGTCTAACCTGGTTCCTGTAAAGGTAGAGGATAGCAGGAAGAGTCAGATAGCATTTGAACTGCTAGGAAACTCGATTTATTTGGAAAAGATGTTAGAATAATGCAGAACTTATACTGGGAGCAAACTTCCTACATACGGATAGAAAATGAATTATGGTCTGATCTGGTTCCTGTAAAGGTAGAGGATAGCAGATAGGAAGAGTTTAGATAGCATTTGAACTGCTAGGAAACTCGATTTATTTGGAAAAGATGTTAGAATAATTTGAACAGAACTTATACTTGGGAATAATGCAAACTTCCTACATACGGATAGAAAATGAATTATGGTCTGATCTGGTTCCTGTAAAGGTAGAGGATAGCAGGAAGAGTCAGATAGCATTTGAACTGCTAGGAAACTCGATTTATTTGGAAAAAGATGTTAGAATAATGCAGAACTTATACTGGGAGCAAACTTCCTACATACGGATAGAAAATGAATTATGGTCTGATCTGGTTCCTGTAAAGGTAGAGGATAGCAGGAAGAGTCAGATAGCATTTGAACTGCTAGGAAACTCGATTTATTTGGAAAAAGATGTTAGAATAATGCAGAACTTATACTGGGAGCAAAACTTCCTACATACGGATAGAAAATGAATTATGGTCTGATCTGGTTCCTGTAAAGGTAGAGGATAGCAGGAAGAGTCAGATAGCATTTGAACTGCTAGGAAACTCGATTTATTTGGAAAAGATGTTAGAATAATGCAGAACTTATACTGGGAGCAAACTTCCTACATACGGATAGAAAATGAATTATGGTCTGATCTGGTTCCTGTAAAGGTAGAGGATAGCAGGAAGAGTCAGATAGCATTTGAACTGCTAGGAAACTCGATTTATTTGGAAAAGATGTTAGAATAATGCAGAACTTATACTGGATAGCAAAATTCCTACATACGGATAGAAAATGAATTATGGTCTGATCTGGTTCCTTTAAAAAGTAGAGGATAGGAGGAAGAGTCAGATAGCATTTGAACTGCTAGGAAACTCGATTTATTTGGAAAAGATGTTAGAATAATCCAGAACTTATACTGGGAGCAAACTTCCTACATACGGATAGAAAATGAATTATGGTCTGATCTGGTTCCTGTAAAGGTAGAGGATAGCAGGAAGAGTCAGATAGCATTTGAACTGCTAGGAAACTCGATTTATTTGGAAAAAGATGTTAGAATTATGCAGAACTTATACTGGGGCAGCAAACTTCCTACATACGGATAGAAAATGAATTATGGTCTGATCTGGTTCCTGTAAAGGTAGAGGATAGCAGGAAGAGTCAGATAGCATTTGAACTGCTAGGAAACTCGATTTATTTGGAAAAGATGTTAGAATAATGCAGAACTTATACTGGGAGAAAAACTTCCTACATACGGATAGAAAATGAATTATGGTCTGATCTGGTTCCTGTAAAGGTAGAGGATAGCAGGAAGATTTGAACTCATTTATTTGAAAAGATAGAATTTGAACTGCTAGGAAACTCGATTTTATTTGGTTCCTGTAAAGGTAGATGATTAGAATTTGAAATGCAGAAACTTTATTTGGAAAAGATGTTGAATTATGCAGAACTTATACTGGTAGCAAACTTCCTACATACGGATAGAAAATGAATTATGGTCTGATCTGGTTCCTGTAAAAGGTAGAGGATAGCAGGAAGAGTCAGATAGCATTTGAACTGCTAGGAAACTCGATTTATTTGGAAAAGATGTTAGAATAATGCAGAACTTATACTGGGAGCAAACTTCCTACATACGGATAGAAAATGAATTATGGTCTAATCTGGTTCCTGTAAAGGTAGAGGATAGCAGGAAGAGTCAGATAGCATTTGAACTGCTAGGAAACTCGATTTATTTGGAAAAGATATTAGAATAATGCAGAACTTATACTGGTAGCAAACTTCCTACATACGGATAGAAAATGAATTATGGTCTGATCTGGTTCCTTTGAAGGTAGAGGATAGGAGGAAGAGTCAGATAGCATTTGAACTGCTAGGAAACTCGATTTATTTGGAAAAGATGTTAGAATAATCCAGTACTTATACTGGGAGCAAACTTCCTACATACGGATAGAAAATGAATTATGGTCTGATCTGGTTCCTGTAAAGGTAGAGGATAGCAGGAAGAGTCAGATAGCATTTGAACTGCTAGGAAACTCGATTTATTTGGAAAAGATGTTAGAATAATGCAGAACTTATACTGGTAGCAAACTTCCTACATACGGATAGAAAATGAATTATGGTCTGATCTGGTTCCTTTAAAGGTAGAGGATAGAGGAAGAGTCAGATAGCATTTGAACTGCTAGGAAACTCGATTTATTTGGAAAAGATGTTAGAATAATGCAGAACTTATACTGGTAGCAAACTTCCTACATACGGATGAAAAATGAATTATGGTCTGATCTGGTTCCTGTAAAAGGTAGGGATAGGAGGAAGAGTCAGATAGCATTTGAACTTCGATTTATTTGGAAAAGATGTTAGAATAATGCAGAACTTATACTGGGAGCAAAACTTCCTACATACGGATAGAAAATGAATTATGGTCTGATCTGGTTCCTGTAAAGGTAGAGGATAGCAGGAAGAGTCAGATAGCATTTGAACTGCTAGGAAACTCGATTTATTTGGAAAAGATGTTAGAATAATCCAGAACTTATACTGGGAGCAAACTTCCTACATACGGATAGAAAATGAATTATGGTCTGATCTGGTTCCTGTAAAGGTAGAGGATAGCAGGAAGAGTCAGATAGCATTTGAACTGCTAGGAAACTCGATTTATTTGGAAAAGATGTTAGAATAATCCAGAACTTATACTGAACTTCCTATACGGATAGAAAATGAATTATGGTCTGATCTGGTTCCTGTAAAGGTAGAGGATAGCAGGAAGAGTCAGATAATTTGAACTGCTAGGAAACTCGATTTTATGGAAAGATATTAGAATAATGCAGAACTTATACTGGTTTCCTACATACGGATAAAAATGAATTATGGTCTAATCTGGTTCCTGTAAAGGTAGAGGATAGCAGGAAGAGTCAGATAGCATTTGAACTGCTAGGAAACTCGATTTATTTGGAAAAGATGTTAGAATAATGCAGAACTTATACTGGGAGCAAACTTCCTACATACGGATAGAAAATGAATTATGGTCTGATCTGGTTCCTGTAAAGGTAGAGGATAGCAGGAAGAGTCAGATAGCATTTGAACTGCTAGGAAACTCGATTTATTTGGAAAAGATGTTAGAATAATTATACTGGTAGCAAACTTCCTACTTATACTGGTCTGCAAACTTCCTCAGATACTGGATGAAAATGAATTATGGTCTGGATCTGGTTCCTGTAAAGGTAGAGGATAGCAGGAAGAGTCAGATAGCATTTGAACTGCTAGGAAACTCGATTTATTTGGAAAAGATGTTAGAATAATGCAGAACTTATACTGGGAGCAAACTTCTTCCTACATACGGATAGAAAATGAATTATGGTCTGATCTGGTTCCTGTAAAGGTAGATATAGAGGATAGCAGGAACTGCTCAAATCAGCATTTGAACTGCTAGGAAACTCGATTTTATTTGGAAAAAGATGTTAGAATAATAGCATTTGAACTTATAAACTCGGGGGCAAAATTCAGTACTTATACTGGGATTCCTACATACGGATAGAAAATGAATTATGGTCTGATCTGGTTCCTGTAAAGGTAGAGGATAGGAGGAAGAGTCAGATAGCATTTGAACTGCTAGGAAACTCGATTTATTTGGAAAGATGTTAGAATAATGCAGAACTTATACTGGTAGCAAACTTCCTACATACGGATAGAAAATGAATTATGGTCTGATCTGGTTCCTGTAAAGGTAGAGGATTTGAACTGCTAGGAAGATTTATTTGTCAGATAGCATTTGAACTGATAGGAATAGCATTTGAACTTTGATTTATTTGGAAAAGATGTTAGAATAATGCAGAACTTATACTGGCAGTAAACTTCCTACATACGGATAGAATTATGGTCTAATCTGGTTCCTTTAAAGGTAGAGGATAGGATCAGAAAATTTGAACTGCTAT
The DNA here is from genome assembly GCA_903632075.3 of Acanthosepion pharaonis. Classification (NCBI taxonomy): domain Eukaryota; kingdom Metazoa; phylum Mollusca; class Cephalopoda; order Sepiida; family Sepiidae; genus Acanthosepion; species Acanthosepion pharaonis. The sequence goes on along the minus strand of CAHIKZ030005592.1, from coordinate 1,117,057 downwards.
GGTTTATTTGGAAAAGATCTTAGAATAATCCAGAACTTATACTGGGGCAAACTTCCTTTAAAAAATGAATTATGGTCTAATCTGGTTCCTGTAAAGGGAGTTTCGATAGAAGAGTCAGATAGCATTTGAACTGCTAGGAAACTCGATTTATTTGGAAAAGATGTTAGAATAATGCAGAACTTATACTGGGAGCAAACTTCCTACATACGGATAGAAAATGAATTATGGTCTGATCTGGTTCCTGTAAAGGTAGAGGATAGCAGGAAGAGTCAGATAGCATTTGAACTGCTAGGAAACTCGATTTATTTGGAAAAGATGTTAGAATAATGCAGAACTTATACTGGTAGCAAACTTCCTACATACGGATGAAAATGAATTATGGTCTGATCTGGTTCCTTTAAAGGTAGAGGATAGCAGGAAGAAGATAATGCTGAGTGAACAGATTTGGAAAAGATGTTAGAACTGCAGAACTTATACTGGTAAACCTACATACGGATTGAATTATGGTCTGATCTGGTTCCTGTAAAGATGTTAGAGTCAATAGCATTTGAACTGCTAGGAAACTCGATTTATTTGGAAAAGATGTTAAAATAATGCAGAACTTATACTGGTAGCAAACTTCCTACATACGGATAGAAAATGAATTATGGTCTGATCTGGTTCCTGTAAAGGTAGAGGATAGCAGGAAGAGTCCGATAGCATTTGAACTGCTAGGAAACTCGATTTATTTGGAAAAGATGTTAGAATAATGCAGAACTTATACTGGGAGCAAACTTCCTAAATACGGATAGAAAATGAATTATGGTCTGATCTGGTTCCTGTAAAGGTAGAGGATAGCAGGAAGAGTCAGATAGCATTTGAACTGCTAGGAAACTCGATTTATTTGGAAAAGATGTTAGAATAATGCAGAACTTATACTGGGAGCAAACTTCCTACATACGGATAGAAAATGAATTATGGTCTGATCTGGTTCCTGTAAAGGTAGAGGATAGCAGGAAGAGTCAGATAGCATTTGAACTGCTTTATTTGGAAAAGATGTTAAATAATGCAGATTTGGGAGCAAACTTCCTACATACGGAAAAAATGATTATGGTCTGATCTGGTTCCTGTAAAAGTAATAATCCAGATACTTTGAACTGCTACTCGATTTATTTGGAAAAGATGTTAGAATAATGCAAACTTCCTTCCTACATACGGATAGAAAATGAATTATGGTCTGAATCTGGTTCCTGTAAAGGTAGAGGATAGCAGGAAGAGTCAGATAGCATTTGAACTGCTAGGAAACTCGATTTATTTGGAAAAGATGTTAGAATAATCCAGAACTTATACTGGGAGCAAACTTACTACATACGGATAGAAAATGAATTATGGTCTGATCTGGTTCCTGTAAAGGTAGAGGATAGCAGGAAGAGTCAGATAGCATTTGAACTGATAGGAAACTCGATTTATTTGGAAAAATGTTAGAATAATGCAGAACTTATACTGGTATGCAAACTTCCTACATACGGATAGAAAATGAATTATGGTCTGATCTGGTTCCTTTAAAGGTAGAGGATAGGAGGAAGAGCATAGCATTTGAACTGCTAGGAAACACGATTTTTTGGAAAAAAAGTTAGAATAATGCAGAACTTATACTGAACATACGGATAGAAAATGAATTATGGTCTGATCTGGTTCCTGTAAAGGTAGAGGATAGCAGGAAGAGTCAGATAGCATTTGAACTGATAGAAAACTCGATTTATTTGGAAAAGATGTTAGAATTATGCAGAAATTATACTGGTAGCAAACTTCCTACATACGGATAGAAAATGAATTATGGTCTAATCTGGTTCCTGTAAAGGTAGAGGATAGCAGGAAGAGTCAGATAGCATTTGAACTGCTAGGAAACTCGATTTATTTGGAAAAGATGTTAGAATAATCCTGTACCTATACTGGGGGCAAACTTCCTACACCCGGATAGAAAATGAATTATGGTCTAATCTGGTTCCTGTAAAGGTAGAGGATAGCAGGAAGAGTCAGATAGCATTTGAACTGCTAGGAAACTCGATTTATTTGGAAAAGATGTTAGAATAATGCAGAACTTATACTGGGAGCAAACTTCCTAAATACGGATAGAAAATGAATTATGGTCTAATCTGGTTCCTGTAAAGGTAGAGGATAGCAGGACGAGTCAGATAGCATTTTAACTGATAGGAAACTCGATTTATTTGGAAAAGATGTTAGAATTATGCAGAAATTATACTGGTAGCAAAATTCCTAAATACGGATAGAAAATGAATTATGGTCTGATCTGGTTCCTGTAAAGATAGAGGATAGCAGGAAGAGTCCGATAGCATTTGAACTGCTAGGAAACTCGATTTATTTGTAAAAGATGTTAGAATAATGCAGAACTTATACTGGGAGCAAACTTCCTACATACGGATAGAAAATGAATTATGGTCTAATCTGGTTCCTGTAAAGGTAGAGGATAGCAGGAAGAGTCAGATAGCATTTGAACTGCTAGGAAACTCGATTTATTTAAAAAGATATTAGAATAATGCAGAACTTATACTGGGAGAAAACTTCCTAGATACGGATAGAAAATGAATTATGGTCTGATCTGGTTCCTGTAAAGGTAGAGGATAGCAGGAAGAGTCAGATAGCATTTGAACTGCTAGGAAACTCGATTTATTTGGAAAAGATATTAGAATAATGCAGAACTTATACTGGTAGCAAACTTCCTACATACGGATAGAAAATGAATTATGGTCTGATCTGGTTCCTTTGAAGGTAGAGGATAGGAGGAAGAGTCAGATAGCATTTGAACTGCTCGGAAAACACGATTTTTTGGAAAAGAGTCAGATGTTAGAAAAATGCAGAACTTATACTGGGAGCAAACTTCCTTTTTTGGAAAGATGTTTAGAATAATGCAGAACATACGGATAAAAAATGAATTATGGTCTGATCTGGTTCCTGTAAAGGTAGAGGATAGCAGTAAGAGTCAGATAGCATTTGAACTGCTAGGAAACTCGTTTTATTTGGAAAAGGTGTCAGAATAATCCAGTACTTATACTGGGAGCAAACTTCCTAGATACGGATAGGGAATGAATTATGGTCTGATCTGGTTCCTGTAAAGGTAGAGGATAGCAGTAAGAGTCAGATAGCATTTGAACTGCTAGGAATCTCGATTTATTTGGAAAAGATATTAGAATAATGCAGAACTTATACTGGTAGCAAACTTCCTACATACGGATAGAAAATGAATTATGGTCTGATCTGGTTCCTTTGAAGGTAGAGGCTAGGAGGAAGAGTCAGATAGCATTTGAACTGCTAGGAAACACGATTTTTTTGGAAAAGATGTTAGAATTATGCAGAAATTATACTGGTAGCAAACTTCCTACATACGGATAGAAAATGAATTATGGTCTGATCTGGTTCCTGTAAATATAGAGGATAGCAGGAAGAGTCCGATATCATTTGAACTGCTAGGAAACTCGATTTATTTGTAAAAGATGTTAGACTAATGCAGAACTTATACTGGGAGCAAACTTCCTACATACGGATAGAAAATGAATTATGGTCTGATCTGGTTCCTGTAAAGGTAGAGGATAGCAGGAAGAGTCAGATAGCATTTGAACTGCTAGGAAACTCGATTTATTTAAAAAGATATTAGAATAATGCAGAACTTATACTGGTAGCAAACTTCCTACATACGGATAGAAAATGAATTATGGTCTGATCTGGTTCCTTTGAAGGTAGAGGATAGGAGGAAGAGTCAGATAGCATTTGAACCGCTAGGAAACTCGATTTATTTGGAAAAGATATTAGAATAATCCAGGAACTTATACTGGATGCAAACTTCCTACATACGGATAGAAAATGAATTATGGTCTGATCTGGTTCCTGTATAGGTAGAGGATAGCAGGAAGAGTCAGATAGCATTTGAACTGCTAGGAAACTCGATTTATTTGGAAAAGATGTTAGAATAATACAGAACTTATACTGGCAGCAAACTTCCTACATCCGGATAGAAAATGAATTATGGTCTGATCTGGTTCCTGTAAAGGTAGAGGATAGCAGGAAGAGTCAGATAGCATTTGAACTGCTAGGAAACTCGATTTATTTGGAAAAGATATTAGAATAATCCTGAACTTATACTGGATGCAAACTTCCTACATACGGATAGAAAATGAATTATGGTCTGATCTGGTTCCTGTAAAGGTAGAGGATAGCAGGAAGAGTCAGATAGCATTTGAACTGCTAGGAAACTCGATTTATTTGGAAAAGATGTTAGAATAATCCAGTACTTATACTGGGAGCAAACTTCCTACATACGGATAGAAAATGAATTATGATCTGATCTGGTTCCTGTAAAGTTAGAGGATAGCAGGAAGAGTCAGATAGCATTTGAACTGCTAGGAAACTCGATTTATTTGGAAAAGATATTAGAATATTCCAGAACTTATGCTGGGAGCAAACCGCCTCCACACGGATAGAAAATGAGTAGCTCTACAAAAATAGACATTGGTTTGAAACAAGTCGTTGTAGAGATTTAAAAATTCTGGAGTGACTCCAGATTTGTTCAACCTCTACAACGACGTTATCCTAAGCGACCTGGAGACCCAACCAGGATTTATTATCCTTAGGCATAATTTTAACAATATAAAATATACAGATGACACTGTTTTGATGGCTGACTCGGAAAGAAAACTACCCGATCTCCTAGATAGGGTTGTAGAAAAAATCGAGAAAAAAAGGACTAACCATCAATTACCAAAAGACAGATTGTATGGTCATCAGCAAGGAAGAAAAAGCCCAAGATACGTGTTACGAATTGATGATATACACATCACAAAAGCTCACAGAAGCACAAATATCCCAGAAGCTCCAATATCTGAGAAGCGTTTTAACAGAGGATGGAAAATTAGACACCGAGATCCGAACACGCGTTAGATTAGCGTAGGAATCTTTCTGAAAGTCGAGAAATGTGCTGAGAAATGGAAAGATTTCTTTAGAAACAAAGAAAAAATGCTAGATTGCTCTGTGATATCCATAGGGCAATGAACGTTGGACAATCTCACCACGGATAAGGAAAAAAAAACTAGTGGCAGAAGAAATGTGATTCTACAAATGTATATGGCAATAGTAAGAACACTTTTACTTCGAAAACAGGAAAAGAAAGAATTCCTTGGACATTATCAGGAAAGAAGGCTTGGAAAACTAAAAACTTTAGCAAAGGGAGAAAAGTGCTAAGAGCAACACTTTTATCTATTTTAGTTTTAATATGATATTATTTAGTGTTTCTTTATAAGGAAACATTCGAAATGCATTGACCAAACAGTCCGTGCTACTTTCTATTGAAATATACAAAATTCTTTCTATCAAAAAAAATTTTTTTAAAAAAACAATTTTCTCAACTCAAGTAACTTTTATCACTCTTTCCATTATTGATGGAAATTTCCTTCCTAACCTTTTATTTGAGGTAGTGTGGAATGTTAACACCTTGATTACTTCGTTATTTTATCACTGAGTTACATATTACATCTATTTTAATTGTTGGCGTTGTTGAAAGCGATATGGGTTCTATTTGTGATTCTGTAGCGTCAGTCCCCGAGGCTCGAAGAAGGACTATCCTCGAAAAAACCTACAGGATTAAACTTGTGATTTATTATTAATGTATTTTTAAAAAAAAATATTTATTAAATTTAAATTTATTAATGTCGTTTTATGAGATATTGAATCGTGCCTAATTAATTTGACGTACTAGAAACAATTTTGGAAATTGTTTCTAGGATAATATCACAGACGAATAAACTCATGAAAATAAATCTCACACGCAAAATTATTATTTATTCAACTCCGTACTGAATCAATTAATATCGGTGAGTAGGTGTGTGACTTTGGAGTTTTCTTCCAACATAGATTCTTCTCGTGAGTATGAAAAAGACACTCTCTACCTCTTTCCAGTCGCACGCAGATCATTTATACATCTACCTGTAATCCGGTTGTCTCACTGTGTATATCCTAAGCGCAGCTGGGTCGACTACCTCTCAACGTATCGGGGACAGCCACTGACGTGAGGAGCGAATATGCACCTGGTGGCTGGGGTCACCTTCCAGCTCATCCTGCTGATAAACCGAGGATTATCTGATAATTTGGTCTAACAATGAGATCAAAGTCTATTTTGCTACCATCTAGGGAGAGATCAGTAAATATTGGAATCACAAATAAAATTTACTTAAAGAAAGGTTATTCATTAACATTAAATTCGGTTCAGAGTTAGTTGCTTAAAATGGGGAAGTAAAGAAAAGCGGCTCGGGTTTAAGAATCGGATAGTTTGTTTTGTTTCGTTTTACGCCATATCAACCTCAATGGGTTATTTAATGCCGACAAGATTTTTATTGCTGGTAATATTTTTTTCCTTCAAAAATGTACCGCTGGTAATCATTTTTTCAAAAATGTATTGCTTGTAATAGTTTTTCTTAAAAAAAAATCATTGCTGGAATAATTTTTACAAAAAACTTATTGCTGGTATTAAAACCTATTTTTACACTTTCCTAGCGTTTTGACCCCAGTTTAGGGTTAACTATTTGCCCATAGCTGGGACCCTAACAGGTGCTACCAGTCAGGGTGGACCTGGAAACACCAGCAATTAAGAGGTGGTTCCAGGCTCATCAAAACCTCCTGATCAGAGGGCCTTGCTGTTGGATGTAGTTTATCGTCTTACCCAGGATAGAGTCGGACAGTCGACTTTGAATTCCAGTTGACTTCATTACATTTACTGACGTGCAAATACCCTTAGGAAAGGTATGAATCCATCTCTTCTCCGCCCCCTCCAAATATTTTTAGGTAAATAGCAGGACAGACTGGATCCTATATAAATTTTAACCTGCCTAAGATGACCTTAGAATCCAAAAGCCTTTTAAGACGCGCGATGGTCTAGGAAAAGGACAACACTAAATTCAAACCTGATGATTGCCATTTGGGGATTTTATCGCGCACTGTGTACACCAGTGTATTCGGCTCTTCCTAAAAGTCTGATTGGTTCTGCACAAGCATTAACTACTATAATCAAATC
>CAHIKZ030005592.1:1032500-1105000 GCA_903632075.3 Acanthosepion pharaonis | reverse complement strand
TATATTAAAAAAATTACATGAATTGAACACTCATAGAAAAAAATGAGATTGTCCACACCAATATAAGAATACAAAAAAAAATGTATAGGCCCAGGGAGACTTTCTGTTAATCAATTTATATCGAATTCTCCAGACGTTCACGAAATATAATTATGTTGACAAAGAATATCTCAGAAGAACGATATAAACATTAGGAACCTCTCTGCACCTGCTTGGTGTCACGCTCTCCACTGACCTTAAGTGGAACAACTACATTGACTCTATAGCTTCATCTACCGCAAGGAAAATTAGTTCTCTGTGTCGCGCCAGAGGGTTTTTCTCGTCTGGGCCCATCCTTCAAATTTACAAATCAACCATTCGTCCTTGCATGGAATATTGCTGCCATATATGGTCTGGTGCTCCCGTTGTTCATCTCGAGGCCCTAGGCAAAATCTAGAGACGGATATGCAACATGGTTGGTCTCGATCTGGCATCCCGTCTGCAGTCGCTATCTCATAGACGTACTGTGGCTTCCCTCTGCCTTTTCTACAAGTACTTTCATGGCAACTGCTTCGACGTGATACTTTCACTGGTTCCCAAACTGCAGGAATTTAAGCATGTTACTAGGTTGGCATATCGGTCCCACCCTTTTACTGTCGAAACGGCTAAATGTAGCCATCTCTTCTACTCCAACAGCTTCTTTTATAGGACCTCCCGTTAATGGAAATCCCTTCCTATCACTTGCTTCTCTGGTAGCTATAATCTTCAAATATTTAAATGTAATGTCAATCGACATCGTCTGATGCTTTGACCTTGATTTCTGTCCTTCTCTTTATCCTTTTCCCAAACACTCCTCTTTACTCTTACTCTCATTATCTGTAACCCCTTGCGTGCTAGTGGCACTCCTGCCTAGCTTGGAGCGATTTGCTTGAAAAAAAAAAAAAAAGAAATGTGGACAGAGGTTAATTTCTTTGTGAGGGTTCCAGAAACCCTACTTAAAAGTTGTGGTCAGAGATCTTGACAACAGCAATACAATGTCAAACTGGGCCGCTGCAAGTTTATCCTTGGCCCACCTCCCCGAATCGGGCCGGATGAAGTCGTTAGACACTTAAAAGGTTGTTACCAAGGTGACTAAGAATTCCTATCTAACCCGGTTTTGAAATCAGTTATCCTTCTTCTATATTGACTGCCAACCAAGGTTAATGAGCTCTATTTACCAGTAGTCCAAGGGGTACTGAATTATGCAAGATAGGGATGTTGAACTCCATTTTGATATACCAGTATATTCTTATCCTTGATGCAAACCTCCAGCGTACAGTGTTACATACAATGCAGTTTGCTCAAAAACTTCTTAAGTACAACCATTTACTTTTAGTCTCAATTAAAGTATATGTAAATCGTTGTATCAAACAGCAAATCAAAAGAAATGAACAACAAATACAGCGTTTTAAATACTAGAATATTTTTAAATACTAGAATATTTTTTAAATACTAGAATATTTTGCTAAACCCTGACACGTGTTGAACTTCCTCACAGTATTTACTATTGTTGAAGTCATTCCTAACGTTTTTTGTCGAGATTTACAAACTTTACGTTTCGTTCGATTTCGCAAACCAATCGATAAAATTTGATTAAGCCGATTTGTTTAGGAAAATACTTTGACAAAAACCTTACTTTGCGGTTTAATAATTTCTTTAATTTAATTTTATAGGACTTCATGGTAAATAATATTTTTTAAGAAAATTTCTTTTTTTTTCCTTTTATTAACAGTGAAGAATAAATTCTTAGGATTTCTTAATCTTGAGGATGCAACATACAACTGATAATACGCAAATATTTCTTTCTAGAGCCAAATTCCAACATTTTGAAGCGTTTGGCCTTGTGATTTTTTTTATAGTTCCCGCAAACGAAAGACGAACTGGAACCTGGGCTCTTGTATAAAAACTTAAAGAAAAAGATATGCAAAAAACAATATTGAATTTTTATTAAATAAGTATTTGGTATTTTAAACATTAAATTGTTTTTAAAATAGTGGGAGTATTTTGTATGTTAAATAATAAAAATTTTAATTTTCTTAAGAAAATTAATGAAAAAATATTGTACTAAGATACGCACCCTGGTAAAGCCAACTGTACTTTGTATCCACTTACCTGTTTGCACTTCTCAAAATTTGGTCAATGTATGGCTATTTCAGAGGGCGTGACGAATAGAGGGAGTCACAGAATTTTATATATGAATTGAAACTCTTTGTTTCTTCGTCTTAATCTATCAGTCAGTCAGTTATGTGCCATGCGTGATACACGCTTAGGCGATCATGTATCTTTCGATACATGAAAGACGAAGCCATTTTTTCTGCGGTAGACCAGTTGCCATCCAAGGCTATAGAACCCGGTCTGTCTGGAGGGAGAAGAATAGGATTCATACCTTTCCCAAGGCTATTAGCACGTAAGTGAACGTAACGGATCACATATTTTAAAACAAATATCTGTGTAAATTATGCAAAGAGTGGGAATATATATATAAGTTCTTGTTTTAGGACGGTGGGCAATATTTTTTTTTTAAATGATCAGAAATGGTGAAAAAAAATGCTCTTTTCATCTCCACTCACAATTGATGCAGAGCGCGGTTAAAACGAAGATGAATTGCAGGAAAAAAAAAAACAACGAAAAAGTAGGCAGAACAAGGGCGGATGACTCACTGATATCATCAACATAAATAAGAAAATAAAAAAAAGAATTAGAGGCTTCTTGAAAGAAAAGTGAAATGCCAAAAGCGCAAAACGTGAAAAGAAGATTAGAGTAGACCAAAATAGTCCTTCGTGTGTAATATTTTACCTTGTTATCTGAACACGTTTCATGTTGACATGGCGTCCGACCAGATGATATTGTTTTATAATATGATTATCAGTACTAGGAGTAATGTTAATTTCACTTTCGTTATTCTTACACCCATCTCCCCCGTCTTTCTCTCCCTAATTCTAATGCACGTCTATGTCTGCGATTTCATACGTAAAACAGAATCTGAAAAGTTATTTGCTGCGTTTATTTATGTTAATAAAAATAAGAGAGGAATTTAGAAATAGAATGTACAATTTAAGAACGCCTATCCCAGGTTTGTGTTAAACAGCAGGGGAGAGTGGACTCACTAGCCTTGGGTGAAAACCAGTCTACGAGAAGGAATACGCCGGATCCAAATCTGCGAAGAAAGCAACAGGAAATATGTATGAAATAATTACCAAGAAATAATACCATTTTTTAAGCATTTCATCTCAAGCAAGGTGTGAGTACCACTAGGGGCTACAGAGAGTATAAGTAAGGGAAATAACTGGGTATAGAGGAAAGGATAAAAGAAGAACAGAGGCGGATAAAAAAGAAGAACGGCGATCAAGGTAACAGATGTCGATTGGCATTGAATCTTTGAAGATTATAGTTACTAGGGAAGCAAGTAAGAGGAAGAGAGTTCCACCGTCGGGAAGTGCGAGAAAAGAAGCTGTTGGTGTAGAAGAGGCGGTTGCAGTCAACTTTTTCAACAGTAAAGGGTTGGGACTGAGATGTCAACCTAGTAGCACGCTTAAATTCATGCTGTCGGGACACCAGCGAAAATAGCTCGTCAGGGCAGATGTCATGACACTATTTATAGAAAAGACAGAGGGACGCCATATTACGTCGATGAGAAAGTCGGGACCCCAAGTCAGGACCGATCACATTGCATATCTGTCTTTGGATTTTGAAAGAAAGTGAATATGTGGAGAGCGATGAAGGGTCATGGCATCCACACACACACACACACACACACACACACACACACACACACACACATATATATATATATATATATATATATGGGTATGTCATTTTCTATCGCCCCTTGTGTAAAAGCAGTTGATACAAAATAAAAAAAAGAAAGTGTTTAATCACATATTCTATATGGATGATATCACTCTTTGTCTAAGACCACAATGAGTTGAAGGGTATCCTCAATACTGTAAAATGTTTCAGTGATGACATCTATATGGATTTCGGATTAGATAAATGTGCAAAGGTAACATTCAAGAAAGGGAGAATTACAGAAACACAATTAATAGTTTTAGATTTTGTCACAAATATTAGGGTACTGGAAGAAGGAGCTTATAAATACCTACAGTATAACCAAATGAAGTAGAAAGTGAGAAATGAATACTACAGGCGTGTGCGTCTGGTGTTAAATACCGACTTGAATTCACAAAACAGAATTTCAATCAAAAATCCTTTGAATGTCCCTGTGGTGCAATACAGTTTCAACACCCTTAATTGAAGCGTAGCTGACATTAAGCATATGGATGTCAAAACGAGAAAGGTTCTCACTTGTCATCGCTGATGTTGATCGCTTGTATGTACCCGGATCCGAAGGAGGCAGAAGATTAGTTCAACGAGAACTGTCTTACAAAACCAGAACATACAACATTAAAATACAGAAGACTGGATGATGATCTGTGTCAAAGAACATGAAGGAATTAAGAAAATTTATTCAGTAATAGAGCAAGCCAACAAATTTAAAAGTAATTTCAAGTGGGTGAATAAATGCAAGTAAGCCATAATAAACCTAGATTTATAACCTAAACAAAAAGCAAATGTAAATGCAATGTACCGAATTCAGAAACGATGGCAAGATAAGCCTGTCATGGTCAATACTCTTCCCGCACCAAAGACAAATCAGTGGTTACGTAGTGCAGGGTTAAAAGTTGAAACCGAAGGTTTTATTCTTGCTGCACAGGATCAATGTATGCTAATTAGAAATTACCAATCACACAGGCAGAAAAAAATTTTAATCAAAAACGCAGATTCTGGGATAAATATCCAGAAACAATTGACCATCGTGTATGAGGTTGTATGGTATTGTCACCCGCTGAATATAAAATCCGACATGACAGAGTGGGCCAATATCTACATTGGAAAATATGCAACTTTTACGGAAAGAAAACTGTAAGAAATTGGTATGAACATCACTCAGATACGGTTACAGACATAGGAACTGTAACAATTTTATGGGACTTTACAATGCACACAGACAGAACAATGAAAGATAATCGCCCAAACACCCTGATTAGAGATCACAAAACAAAATATGCCTTTTATTGACATGACAGTTTAATGTATCTTTGAAGATCTTAAAAAAATTTCAAATCCAAGGACCTTGAAATCGAAATCTCAAAAATGTGGCACGTGAGGACATCAACAATTCTAATTGTAGTTAGAGCCCTTGGTTTGATTGGAAAAGATTCCGATAGACACATTGAAGGGATTCTGTTGTGTATGATACACCTAATTTACATAAGACAAGACGGGGAAGAGTAGAGATTAAGAAATTGAATCCAGAGACTCTGCCGACTGTGATTTAGTCAACCCATTATGCAGGAACAGTCTTCCCAAGAATATAAAACAACTACTTTGTTTCAAAATTTTGTTAACGTGTATTATTCCATCACAACAGATTCCTGGCACAGTTCATACAAAAAAGTGTACTCCTTACGAAGGGCTTTTTCTATGCAAAATGCGTGTGATCTTATTTTTATTTTCAAAAATGCTCTGTTGAAAATGTCATGATGCCATTTCTGATTTTAGGTCTCTTGTGGGAACACAGACAGAAATGAGCATACACCAGAAATCAAAGGAAATGCTAGGAATCTTTTTTGATGACGCGGGGGCGGGGTGCCTGTGTGATATTACTGATGGAATCTAGTAGTTTTTGGATAGTTGTCTGCCTTGATTAGGATTATAGAGGATTCATATTTAAACCTATAATGCGTGAATTCATGTAAAAAATGTATTTTAGCTCAAGCTTTCGATGTTCTTGTTATCTCTCTCTCTTTATATATATATATATATATATATATATATATATATATATATATATATATAAAATATACTAAAATTAATGTGATTCCGTGGGGCGTCCTTATTATTCAATGATATTTGACTGTCGTTATGTGCCAATTTTTGAATGCATAACTATCCCACCGAATTTTATTCTAAGTCTCCTAGGTCCGGTAAGAGTCATCAGATGTCGAAAGATGAATTAATAAACAAATTAACGCGAGGAAATTGTTCAAAGACAGACCATCCTACACTTGAGAATTTATGTTATGTCACGCAACACACTCGAGAATAATAACAGGAAGGAAATAGATAAACAAATATTCTAAACAAGAAGGAAAAGTGGCAACAAAAGAGGCGAGATACAAATCAGTGTCTTTATAGCCAGACATCGAATCAAAATATAAAGGCGAGGAAGATGCTTTAATTGATTTAAGTTTGGACAATTTATATATTGAGGATATAATTTAATGAATAATTATCATAAATATTAAAAAACAAGAAATGCTGAAAATTCAAACAAATTTCATCAGTCTTTCTAATTACATTTCATATTTTCCTACAAAAAATGGAAAACTTTGTAGATTCCACTTAAAAAGGGTTATTAACTGAAATCGTTTCCTTCCATTTATTTACTTTATTTAAAATTATTTTCACATACTCACACAATGCGTTAAATATCTAAAACTGTCTTTATATTCTCTTTTCAGATTTAAAATGACTCTCCATGTTTAGAAAGCGTTCCGACCATGTGACCCGGTTTCGAATATCACCATGTTAGATTTGTCAAAGAGATGAATTCATTCAATTAATTGAAAGAAGACAGTGTAGTATCGTATGCAAATTAGATAGACAAATATAAATAGAGAACAACTGGCGAACATAGGGAACAGCTATACCTAGCAAACTCGGTTGCTATTCAGGAGGCGGAGAACTGTATTACGACTACTACTACGCAGAGAGATATGCAAACCATAACAGATTGAATATTTGATTGATAGCAAAAATGGAATGCCCAAGAATCCAGCTACAAAATGGAGATGTCAAAATCAACCACGTACAGAAATTTAACTATTTAGGAAATGTTTTTTAAAAGACGGGGGGAAAACTGTGACATCTCAATCAATAGGCGCAATGAAATAACGAGAGATGCTTTCCAAAAGATAAGAAAAAGAAAAAGGAAAATCTCGTTAGGAACAAAGAAAAAGTATTGAGATTCTATCTGTTATCAATTTTCTTATATTGCAGAGAATGTTATAGAATTTCATCACCGATGAATAGAGGCTTGGTTCTGCAGAATGATTCTGAAATTACTATGGAAGGAACATGTGAACAATGAGAAATTTTAAAGGAAATGTAGAACTAAATATGACATTTAGGATTAAAATCAGTACGAGGCAGTTGACATTTCAATAACACATATTGAGAATAATGTGTTTGGAAAATATGACACTCACAGGACATAGTGAAGTCAAGGGTGACAGAGGCAAACATCGAATAAGCTACCTAACCAGATTGTGTAAATTAATGGAAGAGTGAAGGATAGCAAGAAGAAATGTTTGAAAAATATGACACTCACAGGATATACCGAAGTCAGGAGAAACAGAGGTAAACGTCGAGTAACCTACCTAACGAGCTTGTAAATATTGATGTAAGGATGGGGGGGGTGAAGGATAGCATTTGGAAAATATGAAACTCACAGGAAATACTGATGTCAAGTGGGACTATATTTAGTCGTCCACCCCCACGAGGGCGTCATGTGGCACAAGGTCTTTTTAACGTGGGCATTTCCGAGCCATTAGGCTCGGCCAAAAAATAGCCCATTTGAATCCGTATAAACGGGTTCGGGGCCGGTTTTACCTCCCCGAAGGAGACTCCGCACTTCGACGTAGCCTCCTTCGGGTTCCTCTCCGTCCGTAGACAGAGAATTGAACCGAACCGTCGCTCAGAAAGTGAACGACGGACACCTGATGTCAAGTGGGACAGAGGCAAACAACGAGTTACCTATGTAATAAGCTTGTATGAATTCATGGAAGAACTGTGAGGACGAAAGATAGCAAAACGATATATATATATATATATATATATATATATATATATATATATATATATTATAAATTAATTGATTTAAAATATGTTTTTTTTTCGCTACACAGTTCTAACCATGTTTCAAAAATGGAAGCTAAAAGCTCCGAATTTAATTTTGCAATTAAATTAAAGACATTAGTTTCGTTTCATCCTCAAGCGAATTTTGGAGTAACTTTTAAAATATTATATATATATATATATATATATATATATATATATATATATATTGGTAAGTGTTACAAAGTACATACAGTTGTGGAGAGCTATAATACCACAGTACAGAAGAGAAGAAATTTGGTTGGATTAATCTTATAGGTTAAAGGGAAATGGAATTCGAGGAGAAACGAAGCAAATGACGGTTACAGTTTAAATTGAAATGTACAGAGATACTAAATACAGAATGCGGGTGCTATTTGAGGACATATTGTTTTAAGTTCACTACACACTCAAATCATGTATAATATTTTATTTTATTTCAGGTAACTCAGTCAGAAGAAGATGTTAACCCAAGAAATGAAAAGACATAGTCATTGTTGCTTTAGCTGCAAAACAGTGATTTAACAATCAGTAACTTTTTACATGTTGCCAGATCATTTGTTTATAAGATTCGGTTGGAGCTAGAGGGATGTGATGGCAATGTTTCCTCTGTAGCAAAAAGAAAAAAAGCATACCGTGAGAACACCAGAATTTATACGGAATGTTCAAAACATCATCGATGAGAACCCCGGAAGATCAATGAGGTCCATCGCCAAAGAACTCCAGTGGACTATCAGAACCGTGGTACATCAGGATATTCGATATAAGTCATATGTAATGAGGAAATGCCAATTTATATCGGCGAAGACACAGGAAAACCGTCTCATGCGTTCAAAACGGTTGCTAAGTAAAGAATCAAAAAGTGAAAAATCCCCACGAATATGGCATGCTTTGGTTTTTCTATAACGAAAAAAACTTTGAGCAAGATCAAAAAACAAACAGACGGAATGACAGGTGGCTATGTGCATCTCTTTCTGAAGTACCCAGGGTGAGGCACACCAAATATCCGGCTGTGACGGTTTTAGGAGATTTGAGCAATGAAGGTCATGTCATTCCACCTTAGATTTTCCCACAAGGTCTTAGGGTCAATGCTGCTGGATACATTAATGTTCTTAAAACGGTTGTAAAGCCCTGGATAAATAATATATGCAATGGAAGGCCATATGTCTTTCAACAAGACTCTGCACCTTCTCACAAAGCCATTGTAACCCAGGATTGGTTATCAGAGAAATATTTACGATCATCTGGCTCCCTAATTCGCCAGATTTAAATCCTATGTACTATTACGGGTGGAGCGTCGTTGGAATGGAGAGTAATCGACATCCTCATGATACCATAGCTGCACTGAAGGCCGCCATTGTCCAGGTGATGTCCAAAATAAATAGGGACCACTTAATTGCAGCTTGTAGATGGTTTCGAGCCCGAATAGAAGCAGTCATTGAAGCCAAAGGTCGTTTCATAGAATAATAAGAAGAAGAATCATGAAAGATATTTGTGTTAATTTGAATTACATATATACATTGTTTGCTAAGATATTGCTGTTTATTTAATATACTAAAATGTCCTCAAATAGTAGTCGCACCCTGTATTTTAGTCTAAATTTTCAGGTCAGTCGTATGTAAATAATAAAACCAACATATCTCTTTTAGTTTAATTGTTATTACCTATTCATTATTCTCCATTCGCTCGCGATATTTGTGTTAAATAGCAGAATAGAATTTTCTACCTTGGAAAGGTAGAAAAGGTATCGAAGGAAAACTGATTTCTGAAAACATGGAATTGGAGCAGACAGGTTCGTCTATCATCCGGTTCACACTTCTCCTTGGTAATTTGAACAGGTTTAGATGTTTATCTCTTGTTTCCTGTTTAGAATTTGATTTCCAGTTCTTTCTAAAGTCTACTTCAGCTCTTTACCTCTAACAACTCCGCCTATATCTAGGTTTATCCTTGGTTTCCTGTTTAGGATTTGGTTTCCAATTCCTTCCAAAGTCGACTTCAATTTTATACTTATAACGTTTTTGCCTAAATCTCTGAAATTTTTTTTTTCTTCAATAGGAGTAGATAGGTTCGCCTATCGTCTTGTTAACACTCCTCCCCAGTAATTGGAACAGGAATAGAGGTTTATTCCTGGTTTCCTGTTTCCGGAATTGTCCACAGTTTTCATCGTTGGTCCTATCGTTTTCATCCATAATCTGATCCTCCTGATGAAGAAAACATCGACGCACTCAGGCGAAGATGAGACGATGAAGTTAAGTCTATGATTATCACGTATTAGCGTTTATGTTAGAAAACGTTATGTTTTTAAGAAATTTACATCGAAGGACGTCATTGGAGTAATCATGGAAAGTCATTGGTTACTGTGTCCTTACCTTTAGTTCTGGAAATTAGATTTTGGGAAATAAATTCTTCTATTAGATTTTTTTATTAGAGAATCTGGAGTCTCTAGTGCGAGTATTATTTTATACTAGCCTAGAAGATGCCTTTTGAGCTGCGATGGGCTTTTGGGCCTTCGGAATTTACATTCAGCGTCCTATGTATGTAAAAGTTATAAGAATTTAGAAAGTTATTTTATTTTTATTCGACACCTTAACTCGACATAATCTTTCTTCCTATACGCAACCGATCCCCGTACTTTGTTTACATTTATTTCACGCGCAATTTTTATTTTCTTTTAAAATCTCCATTCTTTATGATCTTTATGACACAAGGTCACTGTTAAAAAACATTAGAGAACCCGAACTATGTATTATTTCGAATAAGTCACAGAAAAAGAAAAACAAAGCATATGAGCAACGTATCATGTCCCGCCGATGTCTTAATTACGGTTTAATTAAACAATATCAATTTTAATTGCGACGAAAAGCCAAATTAAAGTTAAACCTTTAATAAAGAATTGCTTTTTAAACCTTTCATTCTGTTCGATATTTAAATGTAACTTTAAATGAGTTATTTATTTAAGTTTTAATCGCGTGTAACTACAATAGTTACTACCTGTTACTTCAGGTTGATTGTGATTCACCGAGATCGAAAAACGGACGGACACACGTACACTGCGCTTTATTTATATAGATGTAATCTTATGGAACTTTAGTCGGATATATTAATCTATGACATCTTATGTAAAATAAAATTCTTAAGCTATATATCGCTTAAGAATTGATTGAACCGATTGATTTAATCATTATTCGGACTATTATCCTCATCATCATTGGCATTTTCATAACGTTTCGGCCTTCTTCAGGGGTAGATGGTTCAAACTCTACGTGCCTCTTCCAGATGTCTCAATTATTTCTCTTTAACTCGACTGTAACCTGGTATTGAACTCAGAACACTTTAGCTCTAGTCACGGGATCTAACTAACGTCTTTATCCACTGAGTCATGTTTTGCTGAGGATATCTGTGTATGAATATCTGGGACTTATAAATCTAATATCTCAGCAACAGTTTTTTTTACCACTCACTGCAATTTTTCCTTTCTTATTATTTCATATTTTTTACCACAGCTTATATTGCAATTTTTGTGTTGTTATTCCTTGCTTTTCTGTAGCACTCCTTATTACTGGTTCCCATATTGTATTCATTTCTATGCTTGGTCGGCTCAGGAGATCAGTGATGTTCTCTGTCTATTATTTCAACCTCATCCCAAAGGGGGCGGTGATCTCCGTTTTCTTCCATATGTGGTCAGCTACACCTGAATTTTCTATTTCACCTTGTGTTACAGTTTTATGATGTTCTTGCAGTCTTACCTTAAGGAGACGACCTGTTTCTCTTTTATATTTCTTAACACAGCTGCACGGAATGGCGTACACACGGTGTTTAGTCATGTTCTTTATACTCGGGAGAGGTGTCTGCGAAGTGTTGGAACACTTTTGAAGATTGTCCTGATGTTATATGGACTACAGATCTTTAGTATTTTCTCCGATAATACTTCTGCATAGGGTAGGAAAACTGAAACTGTTTTCTGAGTGTTGTTATCCTCTTGTACCCCTCTGTCCCAGTTTGTCATGTACCTGGGTTAGTTGTTATGTTGTAGAGTACTGCTTATATTGACCATTTCTTGTTCATATGTCTTTCGGTCGCCGCTTATGAAGAAGGGCGGGGTGTACAACGGCCGAAACATTGTAAATATGGCAATTAAGATGAGTTCGAATAATGTAAATAATCCTAATAACTCATCTCATATATATATATATATATATATATATATATATATATATATTAATTATTTTTTTAAAAATAAGATTCTATCACGACACAGAAATTACTACGTTTCGAAACTGGTCCACAAGTGTTAAAGTTTAATTTAAGTATTAGCACTTAACTTTAGATGACCGTTTCATTCTCAAGCGATATTTGAAATAACTCACCGAAGAAATGTTTTATTCATTTATAGTTTGGAAAATCTGGGGTTTTCTCTTTCATCATCAAGGGGTCTCTGCTTTGATGAAAGTAGCAATGTTTATTATATGTCAAGTTTTTGGAGTTGTGTAAGGTTGGGTTGTTTTGTTTTTTTGTTTTTTTGTTTTTTTTGTCTGCTTACAATGGCCATTTCTATGAAGTTGTGTTGTTTTTATTACTATCTGATAAAACTCACACTGATTGATGTTCTAGTTAGAGTCTTTTTTGGTGTGTATTTGCTTTTTATTGACAATTTCTTAAAGGGGTGCTAAGATTATGATTGGGTTGTATTTTTAAATCTATAGTTTCAATCGAATTTGCTAATAGATTTTATATGGTATTGTGTAATTATTTATATATGGTATTGTGAATTTTTATATATATATATTTTAGGATTTGATTTAAAAAATACTAAAGAACTTTGGATCATCATTCTAACTGTTCTTTTCTATTACATCAATACACCCCACATATATATATATATATATATATATATATATATATATATATATATATATATATATATATATATATATATATACAAAGAGAGAGAGATAGAGAGAGAGAGGGGTATCAAAATACTTTTAAAAATTTTGGGGGCGGGTCCCCACACCAACACAAGGACAAAAATCCATATAAACATATGTCCGCAAATCATTCGTTTTTGAGTTTAAAATTTACGGTAGACGCTGTTAAATCCAAGGTACAATGCAAACTACTTTTACAAATTTTGGGGGAGACTTCTTCACCCCAAAACAAGATAAATAACATATGTCCAGAAGGCAATCATTGTACCTCAACATAGCAACTCATAACAAATGTTCAAAACATCCTTCGCTTGTTGCTACACACGGATGTACCCGTCGGACTGGCGGGACCTTTCAAATACTCCCACATGGTGTCGAATGGTTTCTCAGGCCACCATGACACGTCTTTGATTTATTAATGTCTACTGTTTTTAGTCGATGAACAATGTGACTATAATGTGCTGGAGCCCTATCATGCATGAACCACATGCATCTTCGTATTAGCCGGGGTACAACCTCTAGCAGGTCTGGAAAAGTTTTCGAAATAAAGTCCTGTAAACAGCTCATGTAAGACGTGCTGGAAGAACAAGCATCGAAACTATCCACTTTCATTAGTGAATAGATTTTCAACGTCAAGTGAGGCTATGGCTTCATTATTAGGTT
This sequence comes from Acanthosepion pharaonis, assembly GCA_903632075.3. Classification (NCBI taxonomy): domain Eukaryota; kingdom Metazoa; phylum Mollusca; class Cephalopoda; order Sepiida; family Sepiidae; genus Acanthosepion; species Acanthosepion pharaonis. The sequence goes on along the minus strand of CAHIKZ030005592.1, from coordinate 1,091,456 downwards.
TTTTTCTTTTTTTTTAGAATTTGAAATACTTCAAGAGTTAATTTTATACTATATTTACCGGGAATTTATAGTGTGATAAGTTGGTTTATGTTTTTTGTTAATTGATTCACAGGAGTGGGAATTTGAGATATAATAGGACGTAGAGGATAGTTTGGTTTGTGTGTTTTTATAGTGTCATATATGTAAACTGACCTATAATCTCCCTTATATTTTAGGATCTTTTAAACTCTCTTGTTCAACATTATTAGCTGTGATAAGTTTGTTCATTTTAAATTTCAGTTGATTAAAAGGATTCCTATTGATTTTGGAAAATTTCGTATGGTCTTTAAGTATTTATTCTAGTTTTGTATTATAATCTGATTTATTCAAAACAACAATGATGTTTGTTTTATCTGCTTTTTTAACGATTACATCCGGGTGATTTCGTAGTTCCTTTGCGGCAATTTGTAATGGTTTTGTTAATATTTTTTTAAAGTTTTTAATTTTGTCTATTCTTAACTGTCTGAACATTGAGTAAGTCCCAAAATTCTGGTGTTGTAGTGATATGTTGTTTTTCCTGAAGTTTTTCGATACTTTGATATAACATCTAAATTTCATTTCTTTTTTTTTTTTTAGACCATTATACTTCCGGTACATATGGCAGTTGGGTCCCAGGTTAAGCCAATTTCTTTGATGTTCAGTTAACTCATAGTTGTAAATATTAATAAATGTATCCATTTTGTTCAGAAGATTGATAGATACTTTGTATAGTGTATTTAGTGTTTTTTTTTTTAATTTTTAGCCGGTGAACAAATAAGATGCTCTATTAGAAATTTTAATATAAAGCAAATAGAATATAATACTTCTTCAAATAATCCTAAATATATTAATCTTTTATATCGCAATCAAATACATTCTAATTATAAACAAGACGAAAATGTCTTTAAAAAAATAATGAATACTAATATATCCAACACAGATCCTAGAAAAAAATAAAATTAATTATATACTAAATTCAATATATCCAATTTAATCAATTGTAATGACTCCTCCAAACCAATGAACGTGTTGCAGAAAACCAACATTATATATAATTTAAATTTCCTTTGGGAGATTGTTTCTCCAGCAGAAAAAACATGTATGTTGGTCACACCACAACTACTTTGTCTAGAAGGTTGAATTCATTTGAATGATGCATCTAACATCTCTCGACATTTACAATAGCATACCTGTCCACATTCGCAATTTAGAAAAATTCTTGTTGAAAATACATCTATATTTTTTCTTGAAAATAATAAATGTAAAGTAAAAATTCTTGAAGCTTAAATATTAAAAAATTGATACCAACACTTAATAAAAAATAACTATGAATACAGCACAAATGTTTTAAAATGTGTACAGTAGATAATTTTAAAATATCTAGGTTTTAACTAGATAGTTTTTAAAAAGTAGTTAGACGTCTCAATATAAGAAACATCTGAATAACTTAGTTACCTCATTACTGCACGTGTATGCTTACATCATATAATTTAAAAATCCCACAGGACATATGTTTAGCGTTTTTCACCTCACAATTAAAAGATTTAATTTTTAGATGAACAGAACAGTTTTGTCTTAGAGAAAAAAAGACCCTGAAGATGTTTGTTTCTTCATTTAATAAGGTATACTAAGAAACTTGTTCATAAATATGAGAGAATCCTATTAAAAATAAGAAGACAAAACCTATTATTATTATTATTATTATTATTATCTATATTATTCGAACTGTAGAGGAGGCACGGCGGAGACATCGATAGCAGCTCGGATTGAGGAATCAGACATTCTAATTCGAATTCCAGTCAGTTACATTCACTTACGTGCTAATACCCTTAGGAAAGGTATGAATCCTCTTTTGCTCCAGCCAGCTATGGGCAAATAACAGGACAGACCGTGTTCTAGCTCAAAAAGGAATGGCAACCTACTGGTCACTCATGTATCGAAAGATCACACATGCCATATAATATATATGACTAAGACAAAACCTGTTTAAATTATTTAATGAAAACATGCTGCAAAAATATACGCAATATATATATATATATATATATATATATATATATATGTGTGTGTGTGTGTGTGTGTGTGTGTTAGTAGTAGTAGTAGAAATGTTTGCTCTATTATTATACACCGAGCGATGTTTTTTACTTTACATATGCGCACACACACACACATACATACACACACACATGCATACATACACACACACACACATATATATATATATATATATTATAAATTAATTGATTTAAAATATGTTTTTTTTCGCTACACAGTTCTAACCATGTTTCAAAATGGAAGCTAAAAACCACGAATTTAATTTTTGTGATTAAATCAAATTTATTAGTTCCATTTCATCCTCAAGCGTTTAAAAAAGTTACTCCAAAATTCGCTTGAGGATGAAATGGAACTAATGTCTTTAATTTAATCACAAAAAATTAAATTCGTGGCTTTTAGCTTCCATTTTTGAAACATGGTTAGAACTGTGTAAAAAAAAAACATATTTTAAATCAATTAATTTATAATATTAATGCTCTGTAAATTTACAGTGAGCACTATTTTGTAAAAATAAAATATCTATAAGAACACCGGATTATATATCTTGCTGTTCTTTCTTTATATATATATATATATATATATATATATATATATATATATATACGGTATTTGTATATACGGTGTATCTATACGTGTATTTTTGTGGCTATATTTAATTTTTTTTATGTTCTTATATCTGTCTGTATGTGTACATGTAGTTGTGTGCATGTGCATGAATATTTCAAAACTATTTATTTTCTTACACATTTGGATTTTGTACGAGTGCGCATGCTCACACCCGATTTTGTACCTATTCACGCACACATATTCATGCAAACGCCTGATTGTGTACCCATTCACGCACACATAGTCATGCACACGTCTGATTAAGAACACATTTACGCACACATATTCATGTCCTATTTTTGCGCATCTTTTGCTCTTGATTGAAACTTAAAATAGTATGAGAGAAAACAATATTTACATTAGAGAGTATACCTTCCAATCTAGCAACGAAATCGAAATACGCAAGAGCAATGCTTAATGCTATAAGTAATCACACTCATATCTACACTCACTTTCATTGCTTTCATATCACTCCAGCAACACAAACTTTAATTTAGATATAAATGCCAACCCATGAAATAAGAGTGTGACTCTGAACTTTCATCTAACCTTTTAAATAACTCTGTCATCCTTTCGTCCGTGCTTTGAATATTACTGTCACATCTGTTTTGGTGCTCTTCCTATAAATTAGCTATCTCCACTATTTCGGCATAAATTTTCTATATTTAAGTTTAAAATGAATTTTTTACAACGAAAAAACATTCTTGAAGATTTTATTTTAGCTTTAAAAAAAAGTTTAATCATTAAATTTATGATTTACATTAATTAAACAATTCTGGTGTATTTCAAATAGAAACTATATACATTTGATTGTCAAATTTAATTTCAAATTTTTAAATTTTCTTAAAATCGGCCATTTTCTTAATTTTAAGAAATTTGTAAACAAACACAAATTTATCGATTTTGAAAATATTTAAAAAAATTTCTGACATGTTATTTTAGTAAAATTAAAAAATTTAAAGTTAAAGTAATCTGATTTGAAAGAAATCTTTCTTACTTATAGCATCAAAAATAATATACAACCAATTATTAACGAGCGGTCCTGTTCATCTGATTGAACTATTGCTGGATTGTTGAATGACGAACCGATGACAGCTACTACTGATGACCATAAATGACATAATTTTTAAGTCTGAGTTTTTAAAAAAATTATTCTATTTGAGTATGACACACACTAATGGAAATACAATACATAAAATAAAATTATTTAGTGAAATAGTAAATGAAAAAAAGATAAAATAATTTAAATTTTAAAGTTTACACTTTTAAAGCTGAACGGAAAATACAACCTGTAAGAAACGAAATGTTATGAAAAGGCCACGTAAAGGGACAAAACCCTTATATCACGTGACCTTGTTATAATAATGGCAATTTCTGTATATCATACATGGAAATAAGGAATGTATTAAGTAAAAAAATACAACATAAAAAATTATTTTTTAAAAAAGTAGCGCAACTAAATTTATTAAACTTAGCAATTTTGGACTCGTAATTTTTTTTTCTACTTAATTGCTACATCACCTCGAGGAACCCTCCTAATACAGAGCTTTACACGATTTTAAACTATTATAAATTATTATAATTAAAATTTCTTAAAAAACGAAAAAATTCTTGTAAAAAATTATTTCTTCAGACAATAATGTCCTTACTTATTTACAAAAGCAATTAAAAGCTTTTCTAATTAAGTAATATCATAGTTTTATTGGATTCGTTATTTTTCAATTCAGAGCAGATTTTCAGTTAGATAGCTCAAATTTGAAAAAAAAAATAGGTTATTTACCATCTTCGAACAACAAAAAAAAATTCAGGAACCAAAAAGGTTTTGGGCGAAATTTCATTAAATTAAGTAAATGTGGGGTAACACATTTTTAAAAAATATATTTTTTACCAAAATTTTCTAAAAAAAATATTTCAAAAATAATTTCATTCATTTGTGAATAAGTCCTGAAAATTTCATTAAAATCGGACAATTACTTGATTTTTACAAGAATTTCCAAATCAATATGTTTTCAACGGAAAAAAAATCGCAAAAAAAAAATATGTTATTTTCTGTGACGCCGCGATGACGTAAACAAAAGAAGAATTTAACCAAAATTTCGAACGTGTTAGAAAGGATTAAAAAATTTCAAAACATAATTAAAAAATACTTTGGTATTTCATCTTAATAATAACATAAGCATTTTGACGATAAAACTTTATTTTAGTTAAGTTTGTGGCATTTTCATTACGCTATATGCTGTTTTCCCGCGAAAACAGTGAACATGCTTACTATAAATTTAGAGATTCTTTATAATATGTGTATGCATGGATGTATATGTATCCGCAATGTTAATTTTCCTGATCTGGCATCTCGGCTTCAGCCACTTTTCCACCGCCATAGCTTTCCAAAGCCTTCTCCAAGCTTTTTTTATAAATACTTTCATGATAATTGTTCGGATGATTGGTTGGTTGATTGTTTTTGTTTAACGGTATATCAACATCGACATCACTGGTTTATTTCATGCCGAAATCTAAGTATTTTGTACCAAATATTTTTTTTAGATAATAATGGTTTTAGTGATAGAAGTCTTACTAATTAACCCATAGCTGGGGGGAGAAGAGCCTTTCCCGATGGTGTTTGTGCGTAAATAAATATAACCAAATCAACGGGTATTGGAACTCGGCTCTCTGATTAACAATTCCGACTCATTATCCATTACACCACCCGCACTTCCAAGCTTACGGCACATGGTATCCCCAAGTGGTCACCCATCTAGATACTAACCAGGTTTCATGTTGCTTAACTTCGGTGATCTTACAAGAATTGTTGTTTCAATGTGATGTATTCTGATGAGCTTCCCTTTATGGTACCAAGATTTTATGAATTTAAACGCAATACTAGATTGGCGGCTAGGTCTCATCATTTTACAGTTGAAATGGTTAGATGTAACCGTGAGTTCTATGGTAACAGTTTCTTATTGTATTTCTCGCTCTTCCAGCTTCTTGCTTCCCAGTCAACTTGGATCTTCAAAATTTTAAATGCAAAGCATCATCTTCTGTCTACATAACTCTTGTTCTTTTAGTGTTCTCTAGCCTTAATAGTGGTTTTCTAATATTCAGGAACCTCTTGCGTATTAGTGTCTTTATCGTCTTGTTTGGGGTGAAGAAAAAGTTTAGTCCATTATTTCTTTCTTTTTGTTATATTTCTCAGTATCCTACTTTAGGGAAAGTAATAAGTATTTTTGCATAGCCTTGTTTTTCCTCTTCTTTGTTTTAATATATGTGTTTATATATTAATATATATTTTTAAAATATCCATTTTAAAAGCCGTAATTAAAAAAAAAATCCTCCTTAAATCAAGACGAGAAATTTTTCAGTACATTCTCATAAATAACAACAAAATATTCTCTCCATTCTCTTTAAACTGAAATGACGTCTAAAGCTCATAAAATTCCTGTTATAAAATCTCGACTTTTCGAGATTTTTTTTCTTTTTTATTCCCCCTTTTTATGTTCTTTTTCGGGTTTTGCCTTTTACCAGGCAACTAACACCAGTAGAAAAATAAACAATTAAATATTAGTCAAAATTCAATTCAGAGAATGTCTGCATGCATTTTAAGTAACTCGAGTAAATTCATATTTGTATGTAATTAAGCACCGGATTGATAGAAACGTAAAAACAAATGTGTGACTGGAAAAATGTCCCGAACGTCCTTCTTGCTAGCAGCCCGTCATAGTCTATATAGTAAAAGAGAAAAGTTTTTTTTTCCTTTTTCTCTTTTTCAATCAGGGGTTGCTTCTATATTTCTCCTTACTTTTCCGTGGATGGATGTGTGGGTGGAATTTTTTTATACAAAATATATATGTATGTGTATGCATGTATGTATATATATTTATATATTTTGCATATGTATGTGTATATTTACCATTAATCTATATCTATCTATCTATCTATCTATCTATATATATATATATATATATATATATATATATATATATATATATAGAGAGAGAGAGAGAGGATAATATTAATGGTAAATATACACATACATATGCAAAATATATAAATATATATACATAGGTGAATACATGTATATTTTTTGAATAAAAAATTCTAAGAGTATAGAATCCAGGTAGAACTCAATGTCCAGGACAGAGTAAGGATATAATAAAAAGGCTTAAACACTAATATTCCATGGTCATAATTTATTCCATTGGAATCGTAAATACGATCCACATATTTTATATATATATATATATATATATGGCTGTTGACAGTACAGTATTTGAAGGCCCTAATTATCTTCTTATGTAAGCTTACATAAGAAGATAATTAGGGCCTTCAAATACTTAGGCCTTAAAATTGAAATATCTTCCAAACTGAAAATAGTCAACTTTTTGGATATTACACTCAATCTATCGAATGATAACTTTAAAACCTTCCATAAAGTTGATCAAACACCCCTATACATCAACGTCCACTCTAACCACCCTAAACATGTGATAGATCACATCCCCAAAACTGTGAATACGAGAATAAATAGGCTTCTTCTAGCCAAAAAATCTTTAATGATAATAAATTTATACACAATCAGGCCCTCAAAAATAGTGGTTTTAGACAAGAATTAAACTTTAACGGAGAACTTGTAAATCAGAATAATAACAGAACTAAAAACAGAAAGAGGAAGTTAATATGGTTCAACCCACCATATTGCAGGTTCTCTAACATTGATATAGGAAGTTTCTTTCTGAAATTAATTGATAAACATTTTCACAGTAAACATCCACTACGTAAAATTTTCAATAGGAAGACTCTGAAAATTAGTTACTCATGCGTTAGAAATATGGAGAAAATCATATATTCCCATAATTGTAGAATACTTAGAAACTACCATAGTAATGAAACTCAATCTAGTAACCCTACCTGCAATTGTAAGAATAAAGACCATTGTCCAATCGGGGGTAAATGTAAGTATGAAAATGTAATATACGAGGCAACAATCTTTCCCGAGGAAAATATAAACGAGAAAAAAAGATATATAGGTATATCCACCGGTGATTGGAAGCAGCGTCTATACAACCATAGACGCTCATTTAGATATAGATGCCTCAGAAGTCAAACTTCCTTATCCAAACACTACTGGGATCTGGTGGATAAGGGATTAACCCCACTTTTGAAATGGAGATCCTTATCAAGAGCTAGAACATCTAATAACTTCCACGATCAGTGTGATCTGTGCATGGCGGAATTTTTTTTTACTATCAAAGATAAAAATCAAGATGAACTGCTGAATCTTCGTAATGAGATATTTTCTAAATGTAGACATAAGAAACGATTCAAAACATAAACACCGTTTTGTAACAGGTTGTCACTTATGTCAGTTCCATCTTGGTTCAATAACATCGGGCATGACATTTTAATGGAATGACTATTATGTTTATTATGTTTGTCTCTATATGGATCATTGTGTGTGTATGTTTATGTGATGCGCTATGTATTTAATTTTTTTTACCCCCAAATTTTTGAAATTTTACTTATTTAGATTTTAAATTTTAATTTATATATATATATATATATATATATATATATATATATATATATATATAGCTGTGTGTGTATGTGTGTATATATGTGTATATATGTAGGTGTGTGTATATAGGTATATGTATGTGTATGCATGGATGTATATGTATATGTATGCGTATATATGTATATCTATATTTATGTATACGTATATGGATGTATGTATATGTAGATGGATGGATATATATGTAGATGGATGTATATGTAGATGTGTGTATATATGTGTGTGTATATTTTGGTGTGTATGTACTCATATTTATCTGTATATGGGTGTATATGTACGTATATATGTATGTATGTATAGTTAGACGGATAGATACAGGGATACATTGTTTATTTGTTTAGATGGGTGTATGTAATTGTATAGAGATGTAAGGTTTTAGGTATATATGTTTACGTGCACGCATGCGTATGTCCGTATGTATATATGTGGGTAAATGTGTATATATATGAAGGACTGGATGCGTATGGATTTATGTGCGCATATGTATGTATGTGTGTGTATTTATGTATTATATATATATATATATATATATATATATGTATATATGTATATATATGTGTGTGTGTGTGTGCATGTGTATGTAAGTATATGTATGTGAAAAGTGTGTGTATATGGATATAGGTGGATATATATATATATGTATATATATGTATGTATGTATATGTATATATGTAAGTGTAATTATTTGTATATTATACGCGGTACTTATTAGAAAGCACTCAGTATCATAGATAGGGCTAACATATTGAATCAGATATATGTATATGTGTATATATATATGTATATGTGTGTGTATGTATGTGTATATGTGTATTTGTGTGGATATGTGAATATATGTGTATGTGTGTACATGGGTATATGTATGTGTGTATGTGGGTACTCGCCTATGTGTATGTATATACGTGTATATGTTATTGTGTATGCGTGTATTCGCATGTGTTTTTGAACATAAAAATATAGGTCCTTGCTAGATTAGATAATCGTTATATTTATTTCTTATATGTTTATATTTGATTTGTAACCTGTAACCGATATTAATTTTGTCAAATTTTCTCAATTACACAGCGGCCCTTTTAGTAAATGTCCTTCAATTTTAGTTTCCCCCACCCCATATCTCTCCCCCACCTCTTCTTTCCTTTCCTCCCCCTCCCTCTTATTCTGATCTTTAACATTAGATCGTCTATGGTGTATGTATGTCACCACGAAATGTATCTCTAATGTATTAGACATCCGACAACATTCATATTTCTCCCTTCCACTCACCTCTATGAAACTCCCCTCTGTTAAGTTTTAATCTCCCACATTCTCTCGTCTGTTACCCCTCTCTTTAGCTCGAACATTCGTCCCACACTCTCATACTTACACTCTCTCTAAATTCTATTTTTATTTCCGTAGTTGTTTTTTCTGTTTTCTTTTTGAATTTGTAGGTCTGATGAATTGGATCGTATTTACGATTCCAATGGAATAAATTCTGACCATGGAATATTAGTGTTTAAGCTTTTTTATTATATATATATATATATATATATATATATATATATATATATATATATATATATGTATATTCAGTAGTATCCCCGCAATTGTACTAAAGATCTCTCTAAACTTATTAATAAATTGCTTTTCTTTCCAGCTTGTTGGAAGTCCTCCTCTGAACTTCCTGTCTTTAAGTACCCTGGGAAACCCCTCGAAATAATCGCCCTATTAGTCTCACCTATTTTTGGCATAGTACCAGAATCTTTAATAAACGACGAATTGGTTAAACATCATACTTTACACGGCCTCCCTTTGGATAACACTATGTCTTCCGCTCATATTTTAACGACTGTCTCTGAATTTGTCTTTCAAACTTTAGTAACATCGGCGAAGCTCGTACATTCACTCTAGATAACTCAAATGCTTTCGACGGGGTTAGGCATGTTGACCTTTTTCACAAGTTCAAGGGCTACGGTGTCTGTGGACGAATACTTAGCTTAATCCAATTGTTCCTAACAAATCATGTAATGAAGGTTGGATTGAACGCACACGCTTCTAGATCATTTCACATCAATGCAAAGTCGCCAGATCCTACGTTGTTTCTTATCTTCATCAACGACCTTTCCGATGTCATTAGTTTCAAATTCGGTATTTATGTAGATGACCCAGCAATTTACTCCTATCTTCGTAGCAAATCCGACAAAGTAAAACTGAAAAATGCTCTCGAAAAGCAACTCGGATCAGTGGTTAAGTGGAATTTTTGTAAATTTTAACGCATACAAAACAAAACTGTTTTCATTTCGTCCCTATAGAGAAGCATTTATGTCTGCCATCAGTATGACTGATGCTAACCTCCAGAAGAGAAATTCTGCTCATTGTTGAGCTCACGTTTGTCACTGACATGAAGTGGATAGATTATATTGAATCAATTGCTACGTCTACTGCCATGAAAGTTAGTTCCCTGTGTTCTGCCAGAAAACTTTTCTCGTCAGAATCCATCTTGTACATTTATAAATTTACCATTCGTCCATACATTGAATATTGCTGCCATATTTTATCTGGTGCTCCTACTTTTTACCTTGATTGCATGAATTTGAACGTGCTACTAGATTGGCAACTCGGTCTCACCTTTTTAATGTCGAACTACCTAGATGAAACCGTCTGTCCTATTCTAATAATTTCTTTGCTCGAACTTCTTCTTTTTATGGAACTACCTTTCAGTTTCTTGCTTCTCTGCTACTTATAATCTAATTTAAATGCAACGTCAATCGCCATCTTTTCTCTTTTTGGATCCTGTGCTCTCTCCTCATTTCTACTCCCTAAAGACTTCTCATTCTTTTTCACTCCCTGTAATCCCTAGGAGCATTATCTCCTTGCTTGTGGTGAAAGGATTAAATACCTATTTAACTATACACACGAATTTATATATATATATATATATATATATATATATATATATATATATATATATATATCAGTTTAAAATACAAATTAAGATATAAGAAAGTATACTGTAAAAAGAGGCTGTAAACAGCCGCGTTTAACAAGGTGTTATCCAAAAACAAAAGGATGAGCCTAAAAGAGGTATTATGATTGTAATATCTCTTAAATGAGAGATATTACAATCATACTACCTCTTTTAGGCTCGAGAACTATAGAAATTATACAAAATTGGCAAATTGTGTTTAGAGGTTAAAAGAAGTTAATGGTAGAGTCCCACACATAAAGTGGAAATGTTGTTCATGATGACGGTCGTCTTTGAGTATAGAATCCAGAGGTTAGCAGTGAATATTTCGAAGACAGTAGGGAAGTGTAGTTCAGGTGAGCCGTGGATATCCCGGTAAAGTAGCAGAGCGTAGTTCAGTAGTTCTTCCTTCTGTTCCTCTTCGCCTGACAAGCCGGAACTGGACATTCGGATAGAGTAAACAAAATGGCCACCTTTATACACGACGGATTGAATATTCTACGTCTTCTGATTGGTTAAGCTTCTATTGGTGGACTATAAAGTGAGTCAAGTCATTTGGGCTAGATCACTAGTACATATATATATACACAAAAAAACTGTAACAGGAAAATCATCAAAAAAAAAAAAAGCCGAGCAGAGTCCAAAGAAACTACTGTAATCTATGCCAAGAGGAAAAATTGACGATCGTCACATACCCAAACAATGACGAACTGCTAAATGAAAGATCAGAGCTGCTTTGTAAGTGCAGACACCTTGGCAAATATTTGTTGTGTATTTACGAACCGGGATGAAAATATTTTGTGTTTTTTCCTTCTTCCGTTTTACTTCCTACGTTCCTGTCTTTGTATATAAAGGTGGCGTCGTCAACTAAAATCTTTCATCCTACCTGCTGTTACTAATTAATGCTGAACGCTCTTCGCTATGAATTGAACGGGTAGCCAGTACATATATGCCCTCTCTCGTAGGTTGAGCACTTTGGAAAAAAAGGGTATTTGTTAGCTGCTCCTAATTAATGCTGAACGCTCTTCGCTATGAATTGAACTGGTAGCCAGTACATATATGCCCTCTCTCGTAGGTTGAGCACTTTTGGAAAAAAAGGGTATTTGTCAGCTGCTCCTAATTAATGCTGAACGCTCTTCACTATGAATTGAACTGGTAGCCGGTAATGTTTATGTATCGTATATAATGCTTTAAAAGTTCCTTTTCCCTGCAGCATGCGCTGATAGTCTAAGAGATTCCCACTGATGCCAAATAAGTCGGGTTCTGATCCCAGCTTGAAGCAATCGAATCTGATGAGCTGCAAAACAGCCTGTGGATGACTGTATATATTGTTTATATGAGATAAAGAAATTAATATATCAAGCAAAGGTTTAACAGCAATTATTTTCTGATTCTTTGAATCTACTTTATATAATACATTCTTTTGTTCTTTGAAGGTTGAACGTTCTTGTCAACACGTTCTTTCTTTTCACTGTTAAACCATTTTAGAAAAATTTAAAGTTTATTAAAAATTAATCAAGTCATAGTATATACCGGGTGTAACAGCAAATTTGTCCAAATCGTGTAACAGCATGGGATAATTGCCTATCCCACAAAATGTTTCATATCTAAATACCACTAAATTCATTATGTCTCTTTTTTTTTCCAGGTTTTCAGATAAGACGCTTAGCTAATTTTACACCATTTGTCGTAAGAATAACTGAAAAGACCTTTGAGTTATTCAGCTAGAAAGAGAACAGGTTAAAATCGTTTTGTGTCAGCTACACTATATCTTCCCAACTGAGAAATACTCAGAGGAAAAAGATCATTCAAGCCTTCAGTAATGGCACGAATATTCTTACTCTGGCTTTCACCTTCAACGTCCATTCAAGAAACATGAAGAGAACAGTGAATAAGTTTTTAAAAAAGGGAGAAATAGAGAGGAAAACTGGATTAGGAGGTCACAACAGCAAGAGGGATCATCATTTCAACTTAGAACTAAATACATTCTTATGGATCAAAAGTAGAGCCCAATAAGTTTAGAAAAAACATCGAAAAATGCCAGTAAGATATCTTTAATTATTTCTAAGATACAACGGTTCAAAGTTTAATCTAACAATTGGATAATTTTGCTTTTACACCCGGTATATATATATATATATATATATATATATATATATATATATATATGTGTGTGTGTGTGTGTGTGTGTGTGTGTGTGTGTGTGTGTGTGTGTGGCGCACCTGTGTGTGTGCGGTTCAATTTGGTACGATAGCAAATGAGATAAACTCAGCGATACAAAGGTTGTGCCAAGCTTGCCCTCCAAGCAGGAAGGATATATTAGGTTGAAGATTATAATCCGAAATCTTTTTTTACTGTGTTCAAGCACCATTTACTGTCTATATTAGGATATAATCATATATCTTGGCCACTAGACAGATTTATCACTCTCTTTCTCTTTCCCTCTCTTTCTCTTTCCCTCTCTCTCTCTCTTTCCCCCATATATATATATATATATATATATATATATATATATGTGTGTGTGTGTGTGTGTGTGTGTGTGTTTGTGTAGTGTCTGTGTGATCAAAATCCTTTGTTTATAAACTGCACAAATATCTGTGCATTTCGGATGCATTTTCACCTTTAAATAATCATACCAAAATGTTGCTAATATTCTCTCATCTTAATCGTTATCAGGTTGAGTCATAAATAATTTCTGTTTTTATTTATCAATTTCATTCTTCAAAAATAGAGTATAATTACATTTTATTCAATTATATATTCACCATTATTTTCAATAACATGTTGACACTTATCAGACATCTCTCTACGATAACTTTTGAGTAAAATTCCGTAAGATTTCACTTGAAACTTCTTTCGGCAAACACTTGAATCTGATTTACATTGGAGCACATTTTCACCATGAAAGCTTTTTGCAGAGTTCAAAAAAGGTAATAATCGATTGGTGCAATGTCAGGTGAATATGACACGTGGAGTAGAACAGACTAACCGAGTTCCAAATATTTTTCCCGCGTTATTCTAACTGTATGTTGCCTTGAGTAATCATGGAGGAGAACAGCATTTTTCTTAATGAAGAACTCAGGGCGATTTTAGACCAAACTTTTATGGACATGTGACATCTGGTGACCGTACAAATGTGCATTTAGTTTTTCATTGTGTTTTAAGAACTCTCAAGACATAATACCGCGACGATCTCACTAAACACAACATTACCATTCTTGTTTTAAGAACTCTCAAGACATAATATCCCGACGATCTCACTACACACACAACATTACCATTCTTTTTTTAAGAACTCTCAAGACATAATACCCGGACGATCTCACTACATACACAACTTTACCATTTTTGTTTTAAGAACCTTCAAGACATAATACCCCGACCATCTTACTACACACACAACATTACCATTCTTGTTTTAAGAACTCTCAAGACATAATACCCCGACGATCTCACTACACACAACATTACCATTCTTGTTTTAAGAACTCTCAAGACATAATACCCCGGCGATCTCACTACACACACAACATTACCATTCTTGTTTTAAGAACTCTCAAGACATAATACCCCGACGATCTCACTACACACAACATTACCACACTTGTTTTAAGAACGCTTAAGACATAATACCCCGACGATCTCACTACACACACAACGTTACCATTCTTGTTTTAAGAACGCTCAAGACATAATAGCCCGACAATCTCACTACACACACATTACCTTTCATGGCAAATCACAGATAATAAAGAAAAGGAATTTGTGGATAACTGCGATCGCTTACGTCCTGAAAAGGATTTAGCAATTAAAAATAATTTATATATCTGACGATATAAAAATGTTATAATTGTAAAATTATTAAACTGATGCAAAAATTACCACAGCACAATAACCCACAATAGGTTGATCAGCTGAAAAAACATCTATCAATACATTTTTTTAAAAAAATTCTTGTGTCTAATTAATGCAAATTTCAAATATTCAAAGCATTAGCCTTCTTCAAAAACGAGAAACAGGCATTATCCTTCGAGAATTCACGAACGTATGTATGTATGTATGTTTGGCTGGCCACTCGTATTCGAGGATACCTGTCTATTAGGGCGGCTAGCCAATCCCTATTGCAGACGCTCACTCAGGCATTTTGTGATTACTCAACACCCACAGAGCCCACCTGTGATTTATATTGCAACTATGCTGAGCAGACCTTAGTTACAGTTTCTGGGAAAGAGTGTGTTATCTAACGTGATCAACAATTTGAACAAGGCCAGTACATTCAAACCCTCGGCCACGATGAATTGTGACTTTATGCTAGCAAAGCTATCGATGGTACCCAATTTCACACATAAAGCTTGGGTCATCACGTGGTTTGATCTTCAGGCACTTTCCAAAGATGCCGCACGCTGGGATCGACCTCTCCAGTCCGATAACACCAGGAAATCTCCTTCTTTACAAATCGACCATTGTGAAATTCGAATCTCATGGTCAGAATGCCAACGTTCTAACCACTCGGCCACGTGCCCAATATTTACGAACGTTGAAAATGTTAAACATACAAAATAGAGTAAGATGCAATAAGACCTGCGTAGTGTGCATATAACGTACACAAAATATTCTCTTGTCTATATACGCTTGAATAAATAGAAAAGAGTGTACTATTCTTTCTTTTCTCACTTAGCAGAATTTTGACTTATTCGAAATGGACTTCGTTTTTTTTTAAATTCATTTTAATATTTTAAGCTAATGTAATCTAAATGTCCTCCTTTTAAGTAAAAGTTCAATTAGGCTAAGATCAAAAGTACACTCCTTTTAAATTTATCATGAGAAAGACGCGATTCTTTCATCGTAGTAACAGAGAAAAAATTATATCTTCATATTTTCCTTTTATTATTTTCCCAATTTAATTAAACTTAAATTGAAAACAAAAAAAAAAAAATCCATCAAAGAACATATGTGAGATTTTCTGATAGTCATTTTCACCCGGACAAGAGTCATTTTGATCCGGACAAGAGTCATTTTCACCCGGACAAGCATTAAACATATGTGCTAAGTAACATTCAGTTAATAAGGTGACAATGAATTTCCAACATATTCAAGAGGTGACAATGAATTTACAATATATTCAAAGGGACATAAAAAGAAGTCATATAATCTATATTGTAAACAAAAAATAATTCTTTGTCTGTCACACACTGTCTGCATATGACTTTGCACGCCCGTACGTAATGCGTATATCTGAGTTGTACCATTTACATGTACATACTTTGACTGAGTTTGAAATAAGACATACATTCTCAACCTGTTCAGTTTGAACAACTCCTACCCTGAGTTTTATATATATATATATATGTATATGTATATGTATACATATATATATATATATATATATATATATATATATATATATATATATGAAAAATATAGGTAAATAATCTAAAGTTCCTTAGTATTTTAGTTATTATTTTTTTAAAAACAGTGCACGATACAAAAGTATAGCATAAATATAATTATTTATTTAAAAATATGATTCCAACTCGCGACAGAAGAGGTCTCATGTTTCAAAACAAGAACCGAAGACTTCAATATAATTATTGGAATTAAATTGAGTTAAAGTAAGCTCTGCTCCATCTTCAAGCCTTTTTTTTTGGGGGGGGGGGGAGGATAACGTATTTCTGAAATTTACGTGTTTTAGTAACTGAAATCAACTAAATTAAAACACGTAAATTTCAGAAATACGTTATTCCAAAAAAAAAAAAAATTTCGCATGCCCACGAATGAAAGAAGACACTGAGATTTTATTTATTTATTTTTTTAATTTTAGATATATGTTTAAGTGAAAACTTCTTTCGTGTAAACATACAGTCAACGACGAAATTATTCGTGCACCCATTAATTTTGAATATTTTTATCCATTTCTCAGAATCTAATGCATGTATGATGTCAGGTTTTTAGATGTTATTAAGCACAAGAAAAGTAATATGAAACTCAATTTTCAGAAAAATAGTTTAAATACAACAAATTTGACAGGCGGATTATGAATTTGCTGGTTTAAATAGCAAAGCATATAATGTTTTTCCCTTTGATCTTATTTTACTTTTCCTTTTTTTTAATTTTTAATAAGTCAGTGTCTATTTAGAAACTTAGTTTCTTTTATTTGAAATGAAAAGCTTTTTTTAATTCTATTTTTACCTAATTCTATTTTTATTGTTGGCACTTGTTTTTCTTTTCCTACGACAGCTTGTAGAAGAAAGTGAATATTTTCAGAAGAGGAATGAGTCCATTGAGTGACATGTATTGTTCTCTATATCTGCTGTCTTTAAGGTGATTTTCTGAGCTTGGCTTAGATGTGGCCGAAAGTATGAGACACCCAGTGAGGATCGAACTCACTATACAGTGACAAACTTGCTGACCATTACACAACATCGATCTGCTCCTGCTATTTTTAAGCAAGGCGTGTATCAAATATTTTGCTGGGAGGGAGATAAAATTTCTTTCAGGTTCGACATCAACACATTTTGTAGAAGATTATTGGATCGATATTTACATTCAATAGATCAAGTAATTTTGTCCCTGTCCACATTTAACGCACACAAAAAACAAAAACAAAAAAAAACAAACTTCCACCAAGTTCATATAAAAGAGAAAAATTGAAAAGAAAAAGCAGTCAATTAATTGCTGACGAGTGGACGGACGAGCTCGTCTACGAAACTCTGGAGTCAGGATGCTGAAGGTAATATCAATCAGCTAAGTGACAATCCTATTTGACTTATATTACTTATATATGGTGTATTCTTCCGTCGTATTCGACGGATGAGGGTCAAGCAGGTCATTTCCTAAGAACCGACAGCCAGACACCAGCACATATGATTTGATTATAGTGGTGAAGGTTTTGTACAGAACCAACCACACACAGAGACCTGGTGCAATACGTGCAAGTTTTGAATTCAGAGTTGTCTTTCTCCTAGACCAGTTGCCATCCAAGGCTACAGAACCCAGTCCGTCCTGCTATTTATCCGTAACCGGAGTGAGAAGAGGATTAATTCCCAAGTGAATGTAAGGGATTCGACTGGAATTCGAAGTCAGCTCTCTGATTCCTCAGTTAGAACCGCTATCCACTACTACACCGTAACACCTCTAAATATATATATATATATATATATATGTGTGTGTGTGTGTGTGTGTGTGTGCTTGCTTTGTGGGTGGGTGTGTGTGTGCGTGTGTGTGCTTGCTTTGTAGGTGTGTGTGTTTGGTGCGTGGGTGTGTTCACGCGTGTACGTGTTTATGAGATGTTTAATAATATCCAAAACGAAAATCGAGATGATGAGACAAAGTGGAAAAATTCTTAAACAACGGGTTTCACCAAAATTTCTTCAGGTTAGAATTACAAATATAAGCTTGTGTGTAAGCTTGTGTAGTTGGGATTTTTTAACAAACAACAATAAATTAAATTACCTTATCAGATCCGACGACCAAAAGTATTTGTTTGTTTGTTGTTATTTTTACCCGGTAGACGTTAATTTCACTGTTTTGTAAATAAAACGGCGTATCTACCGTCTCCCCAAGCAGGTGTACATTCTAAAATAATGTTTACATTTCGTTTATGCAATATGTGTGTGTGTGTGTGTGTGTGTGTGTGTGTTCATATAATAATAATAATGATATAATAATGATATATATATATATATATATGTGTGTGTGTGTGTGATGAAATGGATTAAGTCCGACAATTATTCATATATTTTCTGTTTATACGTTATTTTCATAGATCCAGTTTATTTTTAAGTAAATGATCTGTTTTTGTTTTTTTAATTAAACTGTATTAAATGCATTTACCGGCTTAAATGTTTGAGAACTTTTGTATAAATTTTATAAACAGTAATTTGGGTTTTGCTAGCCAGACGCTTCTCTGTAACTAAATGGTATAACACTTCAGATCAAATGACGGCTTCCGCATAGAAATACAGGTTCGATTTCTATCGGAGAATGCATATTTTCTACGAAATTTCTCGAATATTCAGACCGGTAAATGTAATTAATACTGTTTAACCGAACATTGCGGTAAGTGTATAACAAAGTGACAAAAGTTTATTTGTGATGCATTTTGTTCTTCAGAACTTCAACTGACTAATTTTGTTATGTTCCTAGGACTACACATGCGCACGAAAGAGAGGTGGGTGGAATTTAGAATTATATATATATATATATATATATATATATATATATATATATATATATATACATGAGTGCAAGTGTTTTAATTTACGCCATTGTTAGGTTATTATAACTTTTTAATAGATATATAATTAATTAATTAATTATGTTATAATTCGAACAATATAACAAATAAAAGGAATTAAAGTATTTTAAACTGTCGGTACACTAATATATTCCTTAAAAAAAAAAACAACGGTATATTTCGGGAATGAAATTAAAAATCAACCATTTTTAAAAATCGCTATGCGTGAAGCAGCGTTGTAAATACGTGAATAAGACAAACAACATTTTATATATATATATATATATATATATATATATATATATATATATACGCAGCAAGTATTAATCTAAAGGAGACTTGTTAAAAAAAAAACGACGGAAAAAGGTAACATTTTCCAATTTTCGAATCAAGTGTTGAGTCTTGTGTTCGAAATTGTGGAAAAACCGCCTAAATTCTACAATTTTCAGCACAATACTCAACACCTTATTCTAACATTGGAAAAATACAATAAAAAAATAATCAGACAGACCTTATTAGCTCTTTTTTAATCAAACTTATTTGCTTCTCTCACTTCTTTCTCTCTCTCTCTCTCTCTATATATATATATATATATATATATATATATATATATATATATATATATATAAAAAAAAAAACTTAAACACTAATATTCCATGGTCATAATTTATTCCATTGGAATCGTAAATACGATCCAAATCATCAGACCTACAAATTCAAAATGAAAACAGACAAAAACAGCTCCAAATCAAAACAGAATTTAGAGAAAGTGTAAGTATGAGGAGGAGTGACATGAAACCTTAACAGAGAGAATTTTAGGAGATGTGGGGGGGATTTAAAAAGAGGGGAGAAAGAAAGTCCACGGATGTCTAATGCATAAAGATACATTTCGTGGTGACATATACACACCATAGACAATTTGGATAGGAGGAAAAAAAAAAAAAAAAAAAAAAAGAAAGAGAAGAGGTGGGGGAGAGAGATGGTACAAAGGAAAATAAAATTGTGTTTACTCAAAGGGCCGCTTTGTAATTTAGAAAATTTGACAAATTCATATCGACAGGTTAGAAATCAAATATAAATATATGAAGATGAATATAACGATTGTCTAATTTAGCAAGGACCAAATATTTCTATGTTCAAAAACACATACTAATACACACAAAAGATAAGAATCGAGATGAGCTGCTGAATCTTCGGAATGAGATATTCTCTAAAAAGGTTTCATCTCCCTCCTCCTCATACTTACACTTTCTCTAAATTCTGTTTTGATTTCCGGAGTTGTTTTTGTCTGTTTTCATTTTGAATTTGTAGGTCTGATGATTTGGATCGTATTTACGATTCCAATGGAATAAATTATGACCATGGAATATTAGTGTTTAAGCCTTTTATTATATCCTTACTCTGTCCTAGACATTGAGTTCTACCTGGATCCTTCCTCTTGGAAATTTTTTTTTTTTTTTTTTTCTGAAAATATACATGTATGGAAATTTTTATATATATTTTGTATATGTATGTATATTTTCCACTAATAATATATATATATATATATATATATATATATATATATATATATATATATATATATATATATATATACATATAATTATAGATAACTAGACTCGTTTTGAAAAATCCTCGACTTTTTGATTTGCTTATAATCAAATCAATCTCGAGGGAAAAAAGGTTTTAAAAAAGAAAGAGCTACAAACATGAACTTCTGCCGACAAAAAAAAAAAAATCGCACAGATACAGGTCTGAAACCCAAAGAAAAAAAACCCGATACGAGTAAACAACTAACTAACAAAATCGCTCAATACAACCGTAGAGCAGACCTAGATACACCTAGTGAGCCAGACAAACCTACTTTTAGTTTCACTTAAACGGATCGTCAGGGAAAGTACTTTCCCTGATGATCCGTTTAGGTGAAACCTCCTAGAAAAAATATATATATATATATATATATATATATATATATATATATATATATATATATTGTGTGTATTTAGGCAGCATATTTTCATTTATACACGTTTCATTAAATAATATAGACAAGTGTTGTCTATTTATTTTATGTAAAATTTGTTCGTAACATCTGATAAGTTTGATAACATTATCATTAAACGAAGAAAGAAATTCACAATATTGATCCATATTTTTAATATAATCTAAGCTTTCGGCTTACTTAAGCCATTATCAAAGATGTAAATCACAAACATATTAAAACAATATACGGACACGTATATTGTTTAATATATATATATTATTTAATATATATATATATATATATATATATATATATATATATATATATATATATATATATATATATATATATACACGTGTGTGTATGCGTTTGTGTGTGTGTGTGATTTTTGAGAAATTCCTTTTGACTTGTTTTGCCGTTGAAACCAGAAAGGAATTTTCTTTTGACAAAATCTAAATTACTATGCCGCTTTCCCAGAGTTTCTACCCGTTTTGATTCATCATAGAAGGAAGTGTTGACAATAAAATAAGTACATTAAAACATATATTTTTTTAATATTCTTTACAAAGTTTAACAAAAGCGCATTCCCTGAGAACGGGAAATTTACAAACTTCGGAAAACGTTGAAAATTATTTTTCTGAATTCTTCCTTCTGAAGTTCAGAAAAGATAATAAAATATTTTTCTTTCATTTTAATTTATTTTGATTTTATTTTTATAATTGAAAGACGTATAAGAATTGCATTTGTACTTATCGAAAATATATTCGTATATACGAGAGACGACGACGATTCCTCCCGTATTTCGGTGTAAACAGGCAGGTACAGAAATTTAAATATATGGTGTTGGGTGGGGGGTATAACAGACGACGGAAAATGTGACACCGAAATCCGAAGTCGTATTGGAATAGCGAAAGATGCCTCCGATAAAACTAAATAAAGTTTTAATTTCGTTAGAAACAAAGAAAAGTCTGCTGAATTGATATGTAGTATCCCTCCTCCTCCTATGTAAGAGTGAATGCTGGACCATTTCTTCTTAGAAGAAAAAAGACTTGAAGTAACGGGGATAAGGTGCAACAGAAAGAGTCTAGGAATACCATGGTTGGAGCAATGTGGAAGCTCTAAAAAATGGAAACAAACAGGAAACAGGATGTTTGAATATATATATATATATATATATATATATATATATATATCACATTACCAAAAATATCCCGCCCTGCATATAAAACATCGTCCACCCAGTATAAATCTCATATTATTCAAGAACGGAAATGGTGTGTTTGAAAGTTTTTTTTTTTTCTGGCCAAGAAGATATGTTATTTCTTTTTTATATATGTTTTATCTATCTATCTATCTATCTATCTATCTCTATCTATCTATATATATATATATATATATATATATATATATATATATATATATATATTATTAACGCAGGTGTTTCTGCCGTTGTGTTTCCCGACGTTCTTCTAGTGTTTTTACACCCGAGTAATCTTCAGGGATTTTTAAATTGAACCATTTATTTAATCTACGAGAGTTGAAGAGCTCGCATTAATAACAACAAAAAGGTAACATTTGTCTGAATGTAACTTTTATAAATAATGTATAACTCCCGATCACATAAATTCAGACAGAAATTTATAACATTTTTGCCATTCTTCTTGTCAAGTCTCTTCAGAACGTTAGCGATCATGGCTTTTCTTAATGTCTTTTGTAGCTCTTAATAAATTTTGTCTTTTTGTTATCTCTTCTAAACTCTGCCACGACATCCATTAACCCAAGCTCAAGTTATGTGTTGATTTCCTCTGTCATTCTTCCCTTCAATATGTCCTGTGTGTATCAAATTTTCCAAGCCTCTTTTCCTCTTTATGTGCCTTATAAATTTCAACTGTCTCTTCCTGATGTTAAGTATAAGTGCCCTTTTTGCTCACATTTTCTCTAAAACTTCGTCGTTGTTCACATGTTACGTTCATGGTATTCTCAGCATCCTTCTGTAGAATCTCATTGTTGTTGCTTCGTCTTTTCTTCATCTGTAAAGGGTTTGTCCAACATTCACTGCTATTTAAGCGGTTCATTACTCTTTTTCTTTATTTCTAACGATTTTATTCTGTTACATACAGATACTTTACGAGGAGGCACGGTGGAATAATGTATAGCGGCTCGGATTGAGGAATCGGAGAGCCGAGTTCGAATTCCAGTTGAATCCATTACATTCACTTACGTGCTAATACCCTTGTGAAAAGTATGAATCCTCTTCTTCTACCACCAGACATGGGCAAATAGCAGGACTAGACCTTGCCTTGGATGGCAACTGTTCTACCGCAGAAAGTAATGGAAACCTACTACGGGAAAAATCTGCCTCGTCAGTCATGTATCGAAAGATACATGATCGCCTAAGCATTTATCACGCATAGCACATAACTTTACTTTGCTTTTCCATACTTACCAAAAGTTTATAATTTATCTACGATTATCCATAAAATCTTTATTGGCCTGTTGGGAAATACAGAGTGTCCAAAAAGTCACCTAGGGATTTAAAAATTTCATAACATGTTATATGTTTTATAATTTTTTTAGAACTTAGAGTAACATACGAAAATTGTACCTAAAAAAATTCGCAACAGAACAAAGACCCAATTTTTTATTTTTATTTTAGATTTAACCAAATTTCTTCTTACCGGATAATTTCCTGAAATGCCAGAATTTTATGGGCACCAATTTTTTATGATCCAACGCCTCCGATAATTTTTTGGAGATACCTTTAGGAAGATTGTATGCATCGGTAAACAGCAGACAATTCAGTAACTCAAGCATAACATCTGGACAGAAATTTGATGGCTGCAATTTGAGCTATTCAACACTTTTATGGAGATAACTATAGCAAGAGCGCGCCTGTGTGACGTAGGTGTTGACGTTGTATAACTTCTCATGATTCAATATGGATATATTTCCAATGTTTGCATTTTTACTCTGTATAAAACTATTTTTAAATAATGAAAAAAAATGTGTTGAAATAATTCATCATCCACGAGGTCACGTGGTCGCTTTGAACGCCCTCAAAACTGCGAAGTGACCGTTGATCAACTTCAGTCCAGATATGACGGAAATATTCCTACTTGGATATGTTCTGACTTCTATAAAATATAGACCAGTGCATTAGAGGTTAGATACTTTCTGGAACGGTACAAGGAATCGGTCATTTTACCAGCATCTTTAGCGAAGGATCGTATATTTGAGGTCTGGGGAGAACTTTAGTCCTAACTGACAATCAAAGAAACGAATTTTATTAAGTGAACAACCGTTCAATATAACAGCGAAAACGAGAGGAAAAATTCGCGGACAGACCAAGAAAAAAGGCCTTGAACTTTGAAGCGTGGATACATTTCCACACGGAAACGGAAGCGAGAGAAAGAATCAAATGGAGAAGCGCAATCCACAAAAAATCCTTTGAAAGCACCAGAAGAGCCCAAAGAAAAGCCAGAGATCTCCATCTCTTGAACCTTCCTACCTTAGCGTCAAATCTAACATAGAACTTATTTCCACACATTTGGTATATCACTTCTCAAATCTTTTAAAATCTTCTGATGTTTTGTAATCGAAATGCTGATAGAGAAATGCGGGTTGAAGCGAACATCTTTCAGTAACCCTCGTACCATATTAAATGACAGATACAGCATCATCATAGTTTTGTGGATTTGACACTACACAGTCTTCTATATAGACTTCTCCAACATATTGACTAAATTAGGTAAATGGCATTAGTTATAAGAGATGCTTAGAATAGTTGTGAAATTTGAAACACTTCATGTTACAAATGCCTCAAATATTCTCCAAAATTTTCTTCTAAACGTGAAGAATTTTTCCGCGTGTCTATTTTAGCTTTTATATTTTAAGTACGTAGATTGAGTCGGAAAAAAGATGGAATAAAATAAAGTGACTGAAAAGGCCACTTCATTGCCAAAAAGTTTTCCTTTTTTCTTTTTTTCCCCTTTTTTTCAAGTAAAGAAATTATTTTCGAATATTGATTCCGAATGTGAATCACTTTTTAGAAAGTTTATTTTTGTTCATTATATTTACCTTTCGTCTGGAAACGAGAAATAGAAAAAGAAACAGACATATTTTTTTTATCTCTTTGTAAAATGCCTTACTTTTAGGGAAGGCCTGTTTTATTTAACTTGAAAAATATGTGCAAATTATTCAAAATAAATAGACACGCATCTCCGTGTGTCAAACACACGCACACCTGAATTTTTAGGTTTTCTGATTCAAGTAAGGTCTTTTCCCTTGATTTAATTATACAAAAGTGCCCGGATTTTAGGCGCAATATTTCTTTCATGATGTCTGTTAGAACGATACAGTTTATTTACTTATTTATAAAATTCTATGTGAACAACTGTGCCTGTTAGCGTATACACGCATAAATAATCATGTATCTACCCATAAGTGGATGACTTTGTAAAAACACACATACAGTAATATTAGCGGGCAACTGAATGATACCCGAAGGAAAAGAATTAATTAGTCTGTTACGTCTATTTTCGTAAAAATCCCTTAGAAAAAGTAGAAATCCGTCTCTTCTCCTCCTCCAGCTATGGGTTAATTAGCAGACTGGGCTCTCTAGCCTTGGGTGGCAACTGGTCTAAGTAAAGGAAAATTTCATTGAATTCCAAAACGTGGAGAAAGAAGCGGGGACCGTCACCACTATCTTTCCCCCAAAGTTTTAGTAATTTGAAAATAATAAATAAAAGGAATCCGCGAAGAGTCGTAATTGCCTACGTTCTGAAGAAACGTTCCATTAAAAAGAAAAAATTAAATGTTAAAATGGAAATGTCCTATGCTGTGCGTTTCGTTGTTCGAAAGGAATTCTTCAGATTAAATATTTTTTGACGAGGGAATCATATGCCAGGTTGAACAATAAAATTGTCCTTTTGTTAGATTAAGTTTTGAGCCGTTGTATCTTAGAAATGATTAAAGATATCCTACTGGATTTCCCCGAGGGTTTTATAACACTATTGGACACTACTTTAAGCAATAAGAAAGTATAATTAATCTCCAAGGTTAAAAGAAGAATCGTGATGAAATCGATCATAAACAAAAATGACATATGACATGTTCATCATTAATTAATCATAGCTAAGGAACGGGAGCTCATGAAGGATTGGAATTAAGTTCAATTATATATATATATATATATATATATATATATATATATATATATATATATATATATATCATTTTTAAGTCTTTTTCACTACTCTTAGGACTGTCATAGCTGAAATTCTCTTTCATGTGCCAAACGTTTTATGGATTGAGTTAGATCATTTCTAATTGATCACTTCAGCTCTAAGTTGAAACGATGATCCCTATTCCTGTTGTGACCTCCTGATTCAGTTTTCCTCTTTACTGTTCCCCCTTTTTAAAACTTAACAGTTCTTTTGGATGGTCCATGAATAGACTTTGAAGATGGAAGCCTGACTATGAATGTTGGTACCATTACTGAAGGCGTGAATGATCTTTTTCCTCTCATCGTTGCTCATTTGGGAAGATAGTGGGGATGACACAAAACGATTTTAATCTGTTCTCCTTTTATCTGAAAAACGGTGTCAAGATGGCTAAACGACTTATCTGAAAATAAGAAACTTAATTAGTTTAGTGTTTTATTAGATATTAAACATTTTGTGGGATGAATAATTATGCTGCTACACAGTTTGGACGATTTTGCTGTTACATCCTATATATATATATATATATATATATATATATATATATATATATATATATATATATATATATTGCCATCCACACAGTCTGTTTCGCTGCATCACAGATCATCAGTGTGGTTAGACGTCCGGTTGGTTCTAGCTAGGATCGAAACCCGGCTAAATTGGCGTCAGTCAGAGATCCTACCCCTAAGACCTTAGTGCATGGCAGAGATGAAGGTGAACTTAAAGGTATTTATTTTTAGATTAACACACACTCGATTCGCTTTACCGAAGAATCTTGCATTATTAGCAGTAATAGTCACTGTTTACAAACTCACACTTCCACAGCTCATCAGTGTGGCTATATATATATATATATATATATATATATATATATATGAATTATTCACACAAAAAAAACTAATGCAAAGGTTAATGATTTAAATGGCGAGACATCCATCATCGCAAACAATTCAAATAATATACAAAAACCTCCGTATCCGTTATGAATGAAATGATCCTTGTTTATATAAATTTCTGCCGTATTAGTTCTTATTTTTACTACAAGCTTTCGTCTGTTCCTACAGACATCTTCAGGTATAGAATAGATGTTGTTCTTGTTTTTTCTCTTAGTAATAAGTATATATACGTAATATATATAGTAATAAGTATAATATATATATATAGAATAGTGCTAAAAATTAATTATTTACCGGTAACCACCTGATGATACCGTAAGTTTGAAACCCTGATAGTGAGTGTGAATTTTTTCAAATCTTTTATCTTATTATCCGCTCAACACGCTCAATTTTATGAATGGTGTATTGAGCAGTTTCTTAAAATATCCGTCCATTGGTTTGACTCCGGTCTGACCTAACATTTCTTAATTTTTTTTATATTCAGGTATATTTGTGTTTGTTCAACGCACACAAAGCCCAGCTGTGGTCTATACTGGGCGGACCTTAATTAAGGTTTCTTACAGAGCATATGATCAGCCTTGATCAGAAATGTTAACATTAGTACTCTCTAAACATCATCGGTCACAATGACTTGTGACTTTATATATATACTCACACTTCCACAGCTCATCAGTGTGGCTATATATATATATATATATATATATATATATATATATAATTTGAAAGCATAAATTCCCACAAGTGGCTTCCCAGTCTTGAACAACGTCCATGGCTCTCCAATTTTGTGTTTTTAGGTTGTGTCAACAGGAGGGGCTGTCTATGATGACATATCAGAACAGTCAACTTGTTGAATTAACGGTCTGAGGTAATGTCAAAATGCAGACACGACAATAAAAAATGCTCTACCCCAAGACTTTATATATATATATATATATATATATATATATATATATATATATGTGTCTGTGTGTGTGTGTGTGTGTGTGCGTGTGTGTGTGTGCGTGCGTGTGTGTGTGTGTGTGTCCATTATCTATTCTTCTATAAAGTAGGATTATTTTAGCCTCTTAGCCCCTATCTTAGAAAATACATTTTCTCTGATGACACTCCCTACAAACAACAATGGCCTATATCCAAATTGCCCCTCCTCTTTAGATGTATCTGCTATTGGAAAAAAATGTTTTCCTTCTTCACTGTATCGTCGCCATTCGTCAGAGGTTTGGTGGCTCCGTTCTTCTGCACCTGGAAATTGAATCAGGGCCAAGCCTCATTTCCTTGGTGTGCTTTCCGAGCTGTTTTCTTGGCGCCAGTCCGGCATTTTCCGAATGTTTGGCATCAACCGGTCTTTTGGAGCCTGAAATAAAGAACGAAAAAACAAAAAAAAAAAACAAATGAAAAAACAAACGAAAAAACAAAAAAACAAATGAAAAAACAAAAAAAAACAAAAAAACATTGAAACATGTCTACATATGACCAGTTGCAACAGAAAGGTGGTAAAGACAAAAAATATACTTTCCCGTCATATCTTCCCTCTATCGTCTATGTATACACAAAGGATATGCAACTTTTTTTTTTTAGCTTTGTATCAGGTCAGCAGACATACTGTGCTTTCGTTAAATTTGTTTCCTGAATTTTACTCACGTTTCACGTTTTAATCGGTTTTGATTTGACGCCGTGATATATTTTTGTAGAGAATTTAAACATGGCCTGTTATTATCTAAACTGGATTCTTGCTCCTTTCAGTGAATGAAGGTGTTTGCTAGCATATAAAGCAGACATAAAAATAAGGAAATATGCTATCATTATATCCGACCAGGACGCTGTTATTAGGGATACAACGTCGATAAACGAAGGCAAAAATTTTAAAGTTGGTTGATTCCTTTTCTACAGCTTATAAACCTTTTCTAAGTTAGCTAAAACCAGAAAATATTTTTTCAGATTGTATGAATTTTTTTTTTTTTTTTTTGCTGGAAGCAGATAATAACGGTTTAATGATACAAGTCTTACCAATTAACCCATAGCTTGGGGAGAAGAGGGAGATTCATACCTTTCCCAAGGGTATTTGTGCATAATTGGATATAACGAATCCAACTCTAATTGGAACAAGGCTCTCCAATTTACACCATCCGCTCATCCAAGCATAAAACACATGTAGGTAATGACCAGGCTGACGTTGCTTAACTTTGGTCATCGTACGGGAACCAATGTTTGAACGTGATGTGGCCGTAAGCCTAAGTTTTTACGAATGGAGATAAACAATGGTGAATAATTACTTATATATTAAATAATGACAAGACGAGATACCCTTGACATGGTCAATAGAACGACAGCATTTTAACCCCGTACATGAAATAAAAAGGTTCTATTTGAAATTCCCTGAAGGTTATGCGGACCCGTAAGCACCTGATAAGTGCCGAAAGGCACTGACGCCAAAACGTTCTGATAATAACAATAAAGATGAGGACAATAGTCCGTGTGTAAGTCATATGCATTATATGCAGACATATACAATAATCCCCCACTCCCAAGTAGAAATGGGAACACGGTTGGAACCCTGCTGGAGAGAAAATCCATGATTACTTTATTAAGTCTCTCGAATGTAAAGAAAAATCTCATATCACATTTCGGAAAAGAATAGATACTTTATTAGAGTAATAGTCAACCATAACTTTACAAGAGTATTTCTACGAAAGTGATCGCAAATGCCTCGGCTGGAATTTGAACTCGACACAACAATCACCACGCCGTTAACTACTACGCTACGTGTGCTTCCATTTGTATGAATATTATTTCCCACTAAATCCATACTTTTAGGATAATATCTCTTTAATCAAAATCCAATAACTTGAATAAATAAGATATACAATAAATTTCTTGTGCCCCTATAGAAAGATTTACTTTTTCTGATCATAATTTATCAAGCATAAAACTGACAGGCTTTTACGTTATTTTCTATCTCAAATTGTTTTCATGCCTAAAACTAGGAATTTTGAAAAACGTTCCTTGTCTATGCCTACCTGTAAAAATAATGATACTCAGATAGCAGAAACTGTTACAAAATGTCCAATGTCTTCAATTTCTTTGCACAAAATCTTAATATTGTAGAAATTATTTATTTAGTCTACAGTCATCTAACTTACATCTGAAATTCCAGGATGAAGAATTGTTAGTATTTATGTTATTTACATTCGGACTAATATCCTCATTTTTGTTGTTATTACAACGTTTCGGTTGTTGCAATCTCCGGCCTTCTTCAGGTAACTGTCGATCCGGGTATCCCTCAGGAAATTTCGACACAGATGGAGCAATAACTGAGTATTATTAAATAATAACGAGATGATAATTACAACAAAGATTAGGACAATAGACTAAATGTAACTAATGCAATTAACGGCCATCACAATTAAGCACGATAGAAACAGTCCCGGTTTTCTCTTGAAGAATTTGACACTCACATGATATATGAAAGGCAAAAGAAGTAGAGGAAGGCAGCGATTAACGTACCTAATGGACTTTTGTGAATGGATGGCAGAACGAGAGTGGGGTGCTTGACAAAGAGACGGACGTTGCTAAGAGCGAAACGGGATAGGAGATTGAAGAAGTCATGATCTCCCACGTCCTGAAGAAACACAGCACATAGAAGTGAATTGACGCAAAATTTGCGTTTAATGATCTGTTTTTGAGACACTAATAAGACAACCATACGCTCCTTTCGTCAGCAAAGAAATCCTGATCTTCAATAGATTTTTGGCTTTAAGCAAACTCATTGACCTTTTTTCAAACTTAAATGACACCAGATTTTGTTTTGCCCCATTTATTTTAAATTCCCAATTTGTCATTCAATAAACTCGTCAGTGATGGCCAGTTGAGATGCTGCATTTATGTTGTGGTTTTAAATTAGACTTTCATATATATATATATATATATATATATATATATATATATATATGTGTGTGTGTGTGTGTGTTTGTTTGTTTGTTTGTTTTATTAAAAAACGACTAACAACGTACTGTGATTAAGCTTTTTATTTAATTTTTTTTATGCTCGTATAAGGGTTTTCTTTTCTGGGTATAAAGTGTGTAAGAATTGCCCAAAAGGTCAGCAATTTAATTAAAAAAGCTTAATCGCAGTACATTATCTTTAACGAAACATTTATAAAACAGGAATTGCTGTCCAAATACACAATATATATATATATATATATATATATATTCGCTTTAGGATGAAACAGAACTAGCTACTTTAATTTAATTTAATTTCTATAAATTAAATTGAAGTTTTTAGATTTTGTTTTTGAAACATGAGAACTCTTATGTAACGATGGAATCATATTTCTATACATCAAAGGAAAAACTTAACACATCACGATAATAAATTTATTTCAGCAGGTAGGATTTTAATACCTGCTTCATCAAACCGAAATTACAAACCATTTTGTAATTTCTGTTGAGGCAGATATTAAAAGCTTTTTCCCTTGATATATACATACATACATGCATATATATATATATATATATATATATATATATATGTGTGTGTGTGTGTGTGTGTGTGTGTGTGTGTGTGGCCTGACGATTGTGTCTAGCATGAAACAATCTATCCTCTCTGAGTGTTGACTTCAATGTTCACTTTTATTTTATATACGCTCTATCTCTGATATTGAGAATTTTATGCCATAAATATAGCACACCTTAAAACTATATCTCTCTCTCTCTCTCTCTCTCTCTCTATATATATATATATATATATATATATATATATATATAATGTTACATTCAAATAAATTCTTTTCAATTGTAATAGTGAGAGAGTTTCTTCTACAAGAAACAAAAGGTTCGTAAAATCTTTCAAAATAAAAGAGTGTACAGTGAGTTATTCTGACAAACCCAACCAATCAAAATTTATCTTTCTACTCACCAACTGTTTCACAACTACAAAACACACCCGCGCATATATATATATAAACGAAATAATGAACAAACAAATGAATAAATCATGGAAAGAAAGAATGTTTAAAGGAGTAATTTTTTTTTGTATGCGTGATTTGATTCTTTCAGCAAATCCACTGATGCTGTCATCAGCCACTGGTAAATGTTTATATATGTGACGATCACATTTTAAATTAGAATACCATCTAACGTGTATCCAAGCCTCGACATTAAGTTCTTTTCATGGTGAAAATGTTAAGAATGAGTATTATAGTGAAAGTACCATTGTATAAACTATAAACAAGGCTTATTGAAGCATCTTTGTCATCTTTCTATGAATTCGGAGTTTAGCTTATTGACACCACCTTATTTAAGACCAGCAGTTCAAGAAAGAAAATTTACTTGCAGACATCAATCTAAAATCTTGCAAAACTGATAAATATAGCGAAATCGCAAAAAATAAACCCAGTTACGCTAACGAAATCATTAGCACATATGAATATAAGCATATCCTGGAAATTTTATCTACATACGTCGTTTGATTAATAGAAATTTTATTACGAGAACATTAGAATAAATAATAATATTTGACATTAGTTTATACCTACAGCTCTTATCTCACAGATGCAATGTCATAAGCCAATCGCTACTCTATCGCTATTTCAATGGCAAATGTTAAGAAGAACGACATTTCTTAGTTCTGCCAGTTCAAAGGTTTACAGTTAGGACCCGCTATGCCATGTATACAGTCTCGAATTAGCCTTATTCCCTCTGTATTTCAATGGTACGAAGGAAGTGCCACTCAGTTTCTCCACCCCCCCAAAAAACGATACTTTGTGAAACAGGCGCTCGAAAAAACGTTTTCTCGAACTACAATCTTAACCTCTTCGAATCTAATGCCAACTGTCATATCCTCATAAGCTACACTTACGCCGAGACAACACCCGCATTCAGTAATCCTCTATTTTGAGTGGCTCTTGGGCCTTGTATCGTGCGAATATTTAGTAAAAAAGTTGTAGGTTTCTTAAAAGTTTCTGCATGACATCAAGAGTAATTCCCGAAAAAGCTTTAACAGTTTCATGTTTCAAAACATCGTTAAACTAAGAGATACCACACACACACAAATATGTTGTTGTTGTTGTTGTTATTGTTGTTGTTATTATTATTACATTTAGTTATTTCACTTTCCTAAACCTACACACACACACACACACACACACACACACACACACACACACACACAGAAATCCATTAGAATAATAGGGTAAGAAACAAATAGGAAACGTTTATAAATTTAACATCTCGCTTTTGTTTAGGCTTCATCAGAAAGTAAATATTGAGGAGAAAATAAAATTTTGGTATTATTTTTTTTATTTTTGTGTTGTTTGTTTTGCATTTGTTACGTAGATCTCACGTGTATTTGTATTACCAGGTATCGTTCGTGTGTATAATTCATGTGTATTTGTGTATCATAATCCTAGTAGGTCTATGCGGGATTTGGTCGATAATGTGTGTACGTATGTTTGCCTGTACGCCTTTTTTAGTCTAGTAGGCATTTTTATTTCTGTCTGATAGTGTCCATATGTTGATTGGGAAATGTTTTGGGTGGGAGTGAAATAATTTAGGTTACACTGGCTGACCTTGTCGGTAGACTGATTCTTTGAGTGTGGATTTAATTGGTGATATAATAAAGTGTGTTTGGCGTGTGTTTATTGATGGAAAAATATTTATGAAGATTCCTTCTAAGTATTTTCTACGTAATAAATTATGTTCTTATCTTATTAGAGTGGCATTTATTAAATCGAAGCTATGGCCTGTTTTATTTCTATGTGTTACGAGCGAGTTCAAAAGGTTGTTCCAACATAGGTCTCTCTTA
This sequence comes from Acanthosepion pharaonis, assembly GCA_903632075.3. Lineage (NCBI taxonomy): Eukaryota > Metazoa > Mollusca > Cephalopoda > Sepiida > Sepiidae > Acanthosepion > Acanthosepion pharaonis. Next base: position 1,057,128 of record CAHIKZ030005592.1, on the reverse strand, counting down.
TGTTCGTAGATACGGATTTTCGCTTAAATAGCTCTTCAGGCCTTTTGTATTATAAATGATGGCATCTGACGTGGTACTGGATCCAAGTTTCTTTTTTTAAGAGGTGGTGGTAATGATTTTAGTATTGGGGTAACTAGTTTGTTCTCAATTTTGTTGATAGTGTTGGAGGTAGGATTATGAGTTTTGTTATTGGTAGTGCCTACTTTTATCTGGATTTGCGGACATTGCATACATATTTTTATAGTGTTGAAGATGAAATGATGTGGGTAGTGGTTATTTTCTAAGCGTAGATTAGATGTGGCACAAGGCTGAAAGTATGGGCATCTAGTGAGGATCGAACTCAGTTTTCAGTCGTAACTGATCTATCGAGACAAGTTTGCTAACCATTACACCACGTCGAGGTGCCCAATAATGTGGGTAGTGAAGAATTCTAAAAGTCTTTTTCCATGTATTTCGCTTCTTCATCAGGTTAATCTGTGCTGACTATTCTATTGTTCCAACAATGAGAGTCCGGTCTGAATTTCAATATCATCGATTTGTCAAGAAGGTAATTTCTAAGGGAGACGAGGCGCCATTGTGGAGAAGTACTCGAAAGCGACACAAGCCTCGCGAGTAAAACTTTTCGGAAGCTGTTAATGGTTGTGCTAACATGAAGTCACAAGACATTGTGATCGAGGATTTGAGTTCGCTTGCCTTGTTCAACTACTGATCACACTAGATTTAACGCTCTCTGTAACTAAGGTCTGTTCAGCATAGTTGCTGTATAAACCACAGATTGGCTCTCTAGGTGTCAAAGAAGCACAAATATGTTTGAGTGGGTGTCAGCAACCGTGATTAGCTCGCCAACCAAACAAAATTGTATGATTCGGAAACGTATTTACGCATTTATACGATCATGGAATATTGTTTTCTTTTTCAAAAATACTTTGAGTAAATGACCAAACATCAGATTTTTAATTCCTTAGTCGGACCGAAAAATTTTCAGCGCCCTCTCGTATGTAAGTATTTGACTATGTGACTAAATGCAGATATGTAAAATATACTAGGTAATCAGTAACTCTTCTGTGAAAATTTACTCGGTCGTAAGACTTACCCAATAATGTTTGGCTAGAATTACGGAAATAACCGAAGGGAATGTGGCGGAAATACTCGAGCGTTCACATGAATGTGCCTCACTGTTCGCTTTCGGAACCATATTAAATGTTGGAATTTTAGATCCCTCAGCTCCATAATCGTCCACTTTGATGTTAAAACTTTGATAAAGAGTTTATGGTGTTTATACAGCCTGCTTTTCTTTATCAATTCGTATGGCCAGCAGCCACTTCAAGCTTGTATAAAAGTTATCTGTTTGTATGTTTCGTAAACATCTTAACGGCAGGTCCAGGAACTGTTTGCAGCTACTATCCATTATCAATTTAAAATTAAAGTAGTAGACGTCAAAAATTAATAATAGTTAATGACTTATCTAATAATGTTAAAATTCAAGATAATATTAATATTAATACTAATAGTACATGTACAAATAAAACACCAAATATGTCAGCGGGGAGCATGCGTAGAAAGTACGAAATAAGTCCACATGATTACATTTGATCGCCGGAGGCTGACAGAAGAACCGGTACACTAAGATTTGCTTATTCAAGGGGGAAATGATGTGAGTTCGAATCTCGTCGGTTCCTTGATTATTTTTTTAAACGTTATAGGGACTTTTCATTGGATAACTAATATTTACACTTGGCTTATGTATCATATTTGTGAACACTATAGGCAATAAATATATTGTATTGGCATTTGCAATAAGAACATTGGTTCCTTTTATAAAATTAGTGATTTTGCTCACACATATCATAAGCGATTTTCCTGTTATCCCGGAATGCTAAAATACCGAAATTCGTAGTATGAAGCCAATTATATGTTACACAATAAGTACTGAAATGTTCATTTGCTTTTATTTATATATATATATATATATATATATATATATATATATATATATATATATATATATATATATATATATATATATATATATATATAGAGAGAGAGAGAGAGAGAGAAAACTATATATATATATATATATAGATAGATATATAAACTATATATATATATAGATATAGATATATATATAAACTATATATATATAGATAGATAGATATACAGTGTAACCCGGGTATAAGAGAGTTGTCGGGACCGGAGAAGAAGTCTTTTATATCCGGCTTTCTCTTATATCCGGGTTTGGCCTAATTTATATACATTAACACAGGCTCTAATTTGGGACCAGAGAAAATCTCTCTTATATCCGGGTTTCTCTTATATCCGGGTCTCTTATATCCGGGTTACACTTTATATATATAAACTATATATATATATATATAAACTATATATATATATATAAACTATATATATATATATATATATATATATATATATATATATAGAGAGAGAGAGAGAGAGAGAGAGAGAGATGCAATTTTAAGTTTGACAAAAGCAACTGAAATTAAAATAGAGGACTGAACAAAATACTAGAGAGAATTAATAATGTTTGAATCTTTCAGGATGTGGACGATCATGGCTCACCATACCTTCCTGATCATGTATCTCCGGGTTACCCTGATATTTAAATCGTAGCTGGGGGCGAGGAGAAAAATGGAATCAGCAAATCAAGTCCGAATTCCGGTCTGGTCTGCTGCGTTCAACTCTTGCTATAATGTCCTCGAGAAACGCATCACTATCACTTCCACCACCTCAACTTTGTGCTAAATAGCACAATAGACACGTCTCTTTAGGTTTGGGTCGTAACCAGGCAAGGAAAAGGACTCCTCTGGATTCAAAATCGAGAAGACAGCAGAAAAAAACAATCTAATATCTTTCCCAAGAAGTCATGGCGGTATATAGATAATAAAGGAACTGACTACAAGATTCTCCCATTATCGCCCCTCCCATTATTTTCTTTGCCATCCATTTACATAAACTCAATCACTAGTTTATTCATTGTCTCCATTTGAACGTCTTACCGTTAATATATCCTGTGAGTGTTTAATTTCCCAAAGCTTTCTTCCTCTTTATATTTTCCAGAAATATCAACCGCATCTTTAAGATTGTAACTATAAGGGTCCTTCAAGTTCTTTTTTTCCCTTAAAATTTACCTGTTGCTCATATGTTCAGTCAATGATGTTCTTAACATCCTTCTGTAGAACTATATTTATTTCGATTCAAATTTCTTCTTACTGTGGGAAGAGATTTACAGCATCAACTGTCATATAGAAGGATTCGTATTACATAGATGTTCAGCGCACTTTTCTTTGTTTCTAACGAAATGTTCTTGGGTCTTAATACATTGTTAAACCTATTTTAATTCAACGACCTTTCAATGCTTTATTTAATATTAAAAATCAAGTGATATAATTGCTATTGTTATTTTTAAGATTTTTTACCTGGGGTTTGAAATCCACAGAAATTATAGTATATCTTTCTTCTTGAAAAGTCTCTCGCAGAAAATCGAATCAGCTTAATAATGATTGAATTCAAAATTGGTTAGGATGAAATTATTTCCTTTTGCGTTTTAGCGAAATTCGCAAGTGCTTTTACATTTTCTTTCTGGAATTTCATTTATCATCTATTTTTTATTTAATTTATAGAGCAGTTTACTTCATTCATAATTAAAACAACAGTTAATCGCACATTAATACAAATCATAAGCGTTTAACAATTTTTGACCAATAACAATATTTACTAGAAATAGCCGTGAAAATTTAACGTATTTCCTATTTGAATTTTTTGATGGATCTCAATTCTTAAGTTAATGATTGAATAAGCTCATAGCGAGTTCTACAACAATAAAATATCCGTAGAAATACAAATATGTCTTTTCCGTCTTTCCAAACTTATTTATCAGATATTGACAGGGGGTGTTAAATATTACCATCTTGCTTTCTTTCATTTTCTCACTGAAATCAAGCAGCGTCTCTGATATGTCTTTTTCGTTTTTTACGCGATCAAAACAGAATAGTCCATTATTTATGAAGTATTGGCAGGGCGTGATGGTCGTGTGAATTAAGAAACTAACGAAGGAAGGGAGAAGCAGAATTATCATGTGATGGGTGTGCAGGCAGCGTAGTAAATTCGGCAAAGAAAATGGAATCAGCGAATCGGATTCGAATTCCGGCTTGGTCTACTGCGCTTATTTTTGCAATAAAGGAAAGGCATGCACCTATCACTTATCGGGCTTGAGGCCATATCACATCGAAACCCCCGTTAAGCAACGTCCAGTCTGGTCAGTACATAGATAGGTGACCACTTGAGAATATCAGGTGCTATAATCTTGGATGTGCGGATGGTGTAATGGATAATGGCTCGGAATTGTTAGTCGGGAGCCGACTTCCAATTCCAGTTATATAGACGCATGCAAATAAGCGATTTTCTTGTTGTCTAGCGGCGCTTAAATACTGAAACCCGAGTCAGAAAGCCAATTATAGCTACTGGGGTGTTTTTAATATGCATTTATCATGGTTATAGTTCCGAGGAAATAGGTAGATAGGATATAATTCCGAGGATAGATAGATAGATAGATAGATAGATAGATAGATAGATGCACTGTTACACACACACACACACACACACACACACACGTACTTATATATGGGTGAGTGCACTTTGACTTGGTGTAATGCTTAGCAAGTTTGAGTTGCTACATCAAATAATACTGAGTAATGAGTTCGATCCCCACTCGGGGCTCCACATCTTCGGCCTTGTGCCACATCGAAGCTATACTTAGAAAATCACTTGGTCACCTCGATGTGGTGTAGTGGTTAGAAATATTATGACTGTGGAATGAGTTCGGTCCTCACTGGGTGTCCTTTCGGCATTTTACTACATCTAAGCCACGCTTAGAAAATCCCCATATATATATATATATATATATATATATGTGTGTGTGTGTGTGTGTGTGTGTGTGTGTGTGTGTTTGTGTGTGTGCAGTGTTAATAATCAAATATGGATTGGAATTCAAGAGGATGGATGATAAATTAAAGGATCCTATTTTTTCTTTATTTTATCATTGATATATATATATATATATATATATATATATATATATATATATAGTGAAATGGCCCTCAATATTAACTGTTAAATCAGACGTCCAATAAATTTGATAAGACGCGCGCTGTCTTTGTGCTTCTACTTCTACTTCTACTTCTCCTTCTCCACTTTTTTTTTTTTTTTTAGTGGAGGTTACTACCGATCCTAACATAAACGGCGTAAAGGGAAGAAAATTCCTTGGAACTTCGCCAGGAAAGGAGCGAGATGAGCGACAGGTGTCACCGGACCGTCATCCATCGACTGCTCACATCAAACAAAAAATAACTCTCAGCACATGGGGCTTTGGATCGTCAAACAACTGTGGAAAGTTGAAAAATGTCAAACCGGAGATGAGAATAGGTTAAATATCAATATTTTAGCTGTATTTGAAACTCGGAGGTCAAACAATGGAAATTTTTCAGTGATAATCACAGGATTATATATATACAGGCGGAGAAAAAAAAATTAAAAAGAAATTGAATTGATCAAGACATCAAGAAATGCGTTCTGGGATCCTGTCAATTATCTGAAAGGAAAGCCTTTCAACATATCTATTACAATCGTGTATGCACCAACAGCACAATGTACGGAAGAAGAAATTAAATCGTTCTACTCCATGCTAGACAACACAAAGGCTCAAAGCAAATCACAAGAAGTTATAATTATCATAGGAGACTTGAATCCCAAAATAGGCAAGGTGGAGGCAGGGGAGATAGCTAGCAAATTCGGACTAGGAACCCGCAATGAACCCGGAGAAAAATGGGTCCAATGGTGCACGACCAATGACCACGTAATAGGCAACACCTGGTTCCAAGAACATCCAAGACGATCATGGACATGAAGTAGCCAAGGAGGAGGAACTAAAAACCCAAGTGGCTGCATAAACACCAAGAAAACTGTTCACTGCAAAATCTATCTGCGGAAGCGATTACCTCTCTGTTATATGTAAACTAAGAATGAAACTACGGGAACTGAAGAAGCCTAACGTAACACCCAAATTACAATACAACAGACTCCTGAACGACCCTAACCTGAAGGAAAAATATATGGACAGATTGAAAAGAAGATACGAGGGACAAAATGGAAATGGAAACTCGAAATGGGACACGGTAAGAGAAGCTTTAGTGGCATCAGGAAACGATATTATCCCAAAAGAGAATGAACGAAGAAAAAATAAATGGATCACAGACGAGATTCTTGACATGATGAAAAGGAGACAGAAAACAATGCCAAGACATGAAATGGAATACATAAAACTACACAATGAAATAAGGAACAAATGCAGACAGGCTAAAGAAGAATGGCTCAACAAAAAATATGCAGAAGAGAATGAGTATCACAGATAAAGGCAATATGTATAACAGATATGGGAACTAACAGGACAGAAGATATGCCCATCAACAGGCTGCATAATATCCAAGGATGGAATGCTAATAATAGAGAAAGAAAAAATTCTTCAGTGCTGGAAGAATATATTGGAGATCTCTTCCATGATAAAAGAGAACAACTGGCAATACACAGAAATAACGACAACATCCCAAAGGAAAATGGACAAAGAAGAAAAAAACAAATCACAGACGAGATTCTTGACATGATGCAAAGGAGACAGAAAACAATGCCAAGACATGAAATGGAATACATAAAACTACACAATGAAATAAGGAACAAATGCAGACAGGCTAAAGAAGAATGGCTCAACAAAAAATATGCAGAAGAGAATGAGTATCACAGATAAAGGCAATATGTATAACAAATATGGGAACTAACAGGAAAAAAGATATGCTCATCAACAGGCTGCGTAAAATCCAAGTCTGCCTATGAAAGGCGTATCTATGTTGCTAGGGAACGAGCTAGCTGCTGGGAAAGTAACTATCCATCCCAATGTAGTACTAGAACCGGTTACCGCGATAGAAACAAACAAAATTGAAGAGGAAAAACCTGAGATATTTCCCTCGTGTACCGTGACTCGGGCACAGGCCAAAGCAAGAGATAAAAAAAGGGAGATTTTTCGGGGCAAAGGGACGAGATAATCGACCTGTCCCTGACTATTTTAAATCACGACATAGATTTTAGATATAGTCTCAAGAAAAAGAATAGCGTAGGTAATGTAGTACTCGCTATGGATGTTTCCCTATCAAGGAGAGAAAGTTCCAACAGGATACTTTATTGAAAACAATGTGTTGATGAGTAAGTGGAGACTTCCACATATTCAGCTTCGGAAGACTGGGCTGTAGTTTCCTACAACATAGCTGACATCAACTTCTATCAGAAGGAATCAAAAGGTGGAAATTGTGGCTAATGTTTCTATTCGGATGACAACCTTTATGGCACTTCAGAAGCTAGAAAAATGTATTAATAGCGACAATGCATTCAGCCAACAGTTGATAGCAAGAGGAATTCTAGAAATTTTACGTGCAGCCGGCAGCGTTGAAGAGGACTGTATTGCTGTTCTACGGGATATGGTACGCCTGTCAAGTGATGGGGAACCAACTGTTCGCTCTGATCTGGTAGAACAAGTTCCTTACGTGGCAATGTATTGTCAAGATAAGAGGAACTTCTTTCCAAATGCTGTCGCCATTTACATTCTTCCTCTTGTGAAATATCTTAGTGATAATGATAACAAGGTTAAAAAGACAAGTCATGCTGCTCTGGTTGTATTTCTGGAACAGGAATTAGTTGAAAGAGTTGAGATTGAGGATTAGGTAGTACAGGTGCTATTAGACCTTGCTCGTCCCGGTAGTCCTGAAGAATTCTGTACAGAAGCCGCTGCCTTAATGTGCAAGATGGCACTCTTACCTAGCCGGGAGATGAGAAAACCTCTGTTTCTTGCTCACTAAACTCAATTGTGTCATATCGATATGATAAAGCACTATTATTAAAGGGGAAAGATTAACCCTATATTAGTCGTCCATTTGTTCACACCTACATCTGGATCAGATTAGGATAAAAAAAAGTTCTTTCCATCAATGCGTGGTATCTCGTTATAGACTTTCGAAATAAGATGAAAAATAAAATAGAAAATTGTTATGTTTGGGTCTGGCATTGCAAGAATATGATTTTAACACACGCTCCATTAAGGGTGTTAACAATGTATATGCTGACGCCTTATTCCGTACCTAGTATAACCCCTTCTTTAAAATAAATAATCATTTTTCCTATTTTTCTTTTAGGTGAGGAGGTGTGACCAGGTCCTCAAAGTTAACGGTTAAATCAAGTGTACAATAAATTTGATAAGAGACGCGCTGTCTTTCTGTTTCTACTTCTCCTCCTTCCCTTTTTTTTTTTAGTTTACTACCTATCTGGACTGAATCTTATTTCGGCGAAGAAAGGTCAGAAAAGAATTTGGGGTCACTTGACAACAAACAGAATGACCTCCTAAGAAATAGTAGAAACGGAATTTGGGATTGCTTAACAACAAACAGAATGACTTCTTAAGAAAATAAGAATCAGTCACCTACGCTCATGTGACATACATCACCAAGTGGGATTTCGGTATTGTAACTTTAGTTTCTCGATGACCGACGATGACAACAGTTCGCGAGAAAATTGATGCTCATCATGAAATCGTTAGAGATCAGAAATACGCCCAGAAGCCTATTCCATTACTTGTTGTGTAGAGAATAAGGAAGTTTCGTCCCGGAGATCTTGGATCTATTTGAGTATTTAATGGGTAAAGAATGAAGGAATATTGTACCTAAATAGAGACAAAGAAATCATCTTACTTTCATCTCTGGAACAATCCAATTAACCAAGTGGAAATAGAACACAAATATTATTCCGGAATTATATATCTCTCATTGCGGAAGAAAAAATAACCAACTTTTGTGAGTACTCTACAGCAAATTTATCCATCTGTCATTACAAACATTAGAGCTCCAAATTTTTGAAACACAAACGTTTGAACTGACATCCTGTGTGTACGATACCTAATTTACATATCCAAGTTTCAACAATGGCGATATGATGAGATCATTGTTGAAACTTGGATAAGGGAATAATAATAATACAAATCAAAATGTACGTAAACAAAAAATGTATTGAAACAAGGAAAAATGGTACAAATATTTACAGTTAGTTTGGTATATTCTGGGAAGACTGTTCCTGCATAATGGGTTGACTAAATCGCAGTCAATAGAGTTTTGATTCGATCTCTTAATCCATTCCCCAGTCTTCCGGTACCAACCCATATTTATATGGTCGGTACTCCACTTATGTAAATTAGGTGTATCGTACACAACACATCCAATATTAGTTAACTGTTCTTTTATTAATTATACGTCTGTCACTCCATACTTTTCCCATATTTTGTATTTTGTTATATAAAATTTATTTACAAATGTTAACATTATGTTTGTTGTTCGTCGGTACCTGTTCGTGTGTTGTCAGTATTGTAGACAAGATTTTGTTGAGTACATCCTTGCACTTTTGGTAGTTACATTTCCAATTCAAATATATGTATATCGTATGAGTATTGTGATGTGTCAAACAGTTTCACAGATGTTAACAACACTAGAAACGAGCATATAAACGTTTTAAATATGTTTGCTGCCAAACTCTGGGAAACTCATACAATACACATATATTTGAATTTGAAATGTAACGTTCCAAACATGTAATGATATCACTAAAAGCCATTGTCTGGCAACATTTATTGTCCTGACAATGATCAAAACGGTCGAAAGGTACTCAAACAAAAGCAAAATAAAACATCAACTTTGGACAGTTTACCCGTAATTTTCATTTGTATGTGCAAAACCTATTCAAAAACTGTAAAAATAAAATTAAAATTAAAAGGACAAATCTTTTCGGTTAAGTTCTCTCTCTCTCTCTCTCTCTCTCTATATATATATATATATATATATATATATATATATATATATATATATATATAATATAACTATTTACCTGACATCCAGTGTAAAATATATATGTGTGTTTATGCGTGTATGTTTCTATGTTTATACCCCTGATGGTCGCCTTTTTGTCGAAGTGGAGGAGTTTGCTTAGTCCACTAACTGAGAGTGATGCCGTCGAAAGTTATAAACTCTTGGTAGTTCCACCTTTGGCGCAAAGGTTGAAGACGTGGGCCCAGACTAAGCACGTCCATCCCCACAAAATCCCAACGGTAGAACAAGCGGATGACGATTACAACAGATCTCAATGGTTGAACCAGCGGATGAAGACGTCTATGCATGACGGGATATGCTACAGAAGGCGCCACTCGAAATAATATCGTCAACGGCAGCCCGTTGCAGTTTCATAACTGAATTCAGCCTGTCTCATTCTTATGTGCCGCAGAGAAATGTCATGAAATCAAGTGTGTGGGTCACTTCCTGGCAAATTGAGGTCTACGTTAAACAAATTCATCTCCTATTCTGATTTTGTTTCACTTCAAACTAAATCTTACAAAGCCAAACAGCGACAGGGAATAGATGGCCGGGGGTGGGTAGGTTTTGGTGAAAGTGGAAGCTTATAGTCCTGAACCTGCAAGTTGTCGGCGAATTTAACCATCAGCGCCATCATCTTAAATGAAGCGATCAGCAAAGAAGAAATTAAATCCTTAGGTAGGAGATAAAGCCGACGATATATATATATATATATATATATATATATATATATATATATATATATGAATAAATTTGATGCCACAGAACAGATACATAGATTTAAAATGCAGTAAAGCATTCTTCTTTCTTGGAGGATCCCTTACGACCAACACTTTGTCAGAAGAAAACTTTGGTACATATTAATTGACCAAGAAAGCACATACCGTGGGGGGAAATAAATATTCGTACACATGAAAAATTGTATTCTTCTAAACGTAAAAGCCTTAACTAAAACAAATTTTGATACATTTTATGTGTAAAGATACATTTTATTAAAAAATAGTAATAAACTTAATTAATTCTTATTGTAACAGAAATTAATGCATTTTTTCATTTTAACTGATGAAAAAAGTATTCGTACAAAACCAAAAAAAAATCATATTAATTTAATACTTTGTGGAATATCCTTTATTGAGTTCAACAGATACCAGTCTATTCCTGTACGTCTCAACTAATGATTTGCACACATTGAGTGGTATTTTGTCCCATTCTTCTTGGCATATTGTCTTCAAATTCTTGATATTTGTTGATGCTCTTTTCCCAATTTGAATTTTCAAATATCGCCATAAATTCTCGATTGGGTTCAAGTCTCGGGACCTACTTAGCCATTGCAAGACATCACCGTTACTTTCAGCTAACCATTTCTTTGTAGATCTAGCGGTATGCTTAGGATCATTATCCAGTTGGAAAATACAATCAAGAGGTAGCCGAAGTCTCTCAACAGAACGCATTAAATTGTCTTGCAGGATTTTCTGGTAGCTTTCGACATTCATCTTGCCATCTATTATTGATATTCTGCCAACACCTTTTGCAGAAAAACAGCCTCAGATCATGATACTGCCACCACCAAACTTTACAGTTGGCAACGTGTTCTTTGGTAAGTAGTCTTCACCGTCCTTCCGCCACACATGATTTCGATAATTATGACCAAACAACTCTATAGTACTTTTCCCTAAAACGAATATTCTTTATCCTTATGCTCTCTAACGAATTTTAGCCTAGCATCTCTGTGTCATTTCAAGAGGAGTGGAGTATTCCTTGGGATGCGTGATTTCAGACTGTTTTTGTGTAGTTCATTACTTGGTTACTTTAATCCCTAATGCACGCAGATGTTCTTGCAGCTCTTTTCGGGTAACCTGTGGATTTTGTTGGATCTGGCGTCCTAATATCCTTCCTCGGATCACCTATTCGTCTTTGGTTTTCGACGCTTGCAATGAACGAAGCAATTGTAGTAAAAGGAATATTCAGGTTGTTAGAAATCGTTCTGTAACTGTTCCCATCTTTCCAAAGAGACAAAATGTGTTGTTTTTGTGAAATAGTCAATTCTTTACCTTTAGACATTATTAGAACCTTCTCGTAAGACTAGAAATTGCAGAATGCTCTGATAATGGCTAATAGCATTAACTATAATTACTGATAACATTACTGGAACATTCTAGAATATACTTTTTTCATAATTAATTGATTATTTTATTCTAATAATTGATTTGTACGAATACTTTTTTTCACCAGTTAGAATTTAAAAAATGCATTCATTTCTGTTAGAATAAGAATTAAGTTTATAATTATTTTTTAATAGTATGTGTCTTTATACATAAAATGTACCGAGATTTGTTTTATTTAAGGCTTTTACATTTATAAAAATACAATTTTTCAAGTGTACGAATATTTATTTCCCCCACTGTATATATACTCGAACCGAATATAGTAGAGATTGTTGACACTGCTTTTTTGTGAGCAATATCTTTTGTAAGAACGTTGTGTTCAAGAGGGTTACTTCGAATAATGGGGTGAAAATTAAATGTCAGATTAAGTATCTATTATTTCATGCTCGACATATCACAAAAGTTGAGAAGTTCCTCGTCTCCCCAGCACGGACACGCATGCGGGTATCCCCACACTCCAAAACACAAACGGACACACACACACATACACACATACGTGTGTATGTTTGTGTGTGTTTGCGTGTATCTACTGTGCGTTTACAGGCAGTAAATGTTCATTTAAACAAGTATTGTTGAAGATAACAGACAAGTAATGTCTCTTAGATTTCTTTATCAACATGTTGACGGATTAATTTCCTTATCTCAGGAACCGTCTCGAGTTCATAATTCACCTTTGTTCATGTCTTTCGACCGGCTTCAGACATTCATCAAGAATGAATGGAATGAAATCTAAAGACCGTTTATTGATAGCCTGCATGCTTGGGATGATTTCGAATTTTAAGTTTTGAATGTCTGTGACGCCAAGTGGACGTAATATTACTTTGAGTTTTAAATCTTTGTCTTATTGCTCATATATATATATATATATATATATATATATATATATATATATATATATATAATAGGAAAGAACAATGTAAATTTATTTTTAATTTTAAAAAAACAGTGCTCAATACAACAGTAGAGCATACTATTATAATTGTGTTTTTTTTAAATATGTAATCATCGCAACACCAAAATTCCCATGTTTCTAAACTTCAATTTAAATTCAATCATTTAAATTAAACTTAAAATACAAAGTTCCATTTCATTATAAACGATCCTAAGAATAAAAATTTTAAATAACAATGAAGAATAATGATTTTGTATTTTTAGTTTAATTCATATGATTGAATTTAAATTGAAATTTCAGTTTTGAAACATGGGAATTTCGGTGTTGTGATGATTATATATTTTTAAAAACAATTATTATTGTTATATATATATATATATATATATATATATATATATATATATATATATATATATATATATGTTCACTGTGGCTAAGGCCCAAGAGCCACTTGAAGTAGAGGTTACATGCAAAGAGGAGCAGTTATCAGGAAGATAACGGATCTGATCAGGACCCCGCCCAACACACCGATTATTAAATATTGATTTTTGTAGGTATTTATCTATATTGTAATAGGGACAAATCTACATGGAAATATTTTCAATTTTATGAAAACATTTTTGATTTGATGGGCATTTATTTTTAGGTTTATCCCTGCGATGCTCTTTGTATGGTTTGAAAGACTTGTTTTTATTCAATCCACAACACACCTATTTATAAACCTAAACCTCGTTTACTAAGTTTTCGCATTTTTTCATCGGTCCGCTTTTTATTACGACTTCGCTTTTAATTGGCATCTGTGAGTACGTATCATACCACAAAACTATTGATATGTAATATGTATAAATTATTTTAACTTTTAAGAGATTCCTCCTGCTCCTTGGTGTAATTAGATTCTGCAGCCGTGTATAGGTTCATCGCCACACCATGCTAGTTATTGCTGCTAGGGTTTCTGTAACATGCCGGTGTTTATGAGGTAGAGCAGGGTCAAGCCCAACCCGTTTTGAAATCAGAGCCGTCCTTTCTCTCGACAAGTTGCTAAAGAGAAACCAATCTTCACTTGTCGGTGGTTGAGGAGAAGAGATGAATTTATACCTTTCACTAGAGTATTCGTCTAAAACTCAGCGATGCAATTTGAACTCGGCAAGTTGATTCCAATTTCTCCGCTGTTAACCGCTACTGTATGTGCACATTCCTTTAATGTAATGATGGTTTTTAATAAGATAAAAAACAAAAAACGGGTACAATTAAAAAAAAAAATCATTAAGATGTTATTTATCTGAACCTTTGTGCATTAATCGTTGGACTCCTTCATAGTTGGCTTTCATATTCATATTGAATGTGTGGTGGAAACATTTAGTTAAAGATGAGGTCAAGATGAAAAAAGCAAAAAACAAACTTTAGCGTCGTTTTGCGGTGAAACATACATTGAGTTGGAAATTCTTCCAAAAATCAAATAATTGTCGAATTTGAATGAAACTTTCAGGAGTTATTCACAAATGAATGAAATAATTAAAAAAAATACTTTTTAAATACTTAAATACTTTTTAAAAATACTTAAATACTTTTTTAAAAATGTTTTCTTTCAAGAAAATTTTGGTAAAAATACTTTTAAATACTTAAATACTTTTTAAAAATACTTAAATACTTTTTTGAAAATGTTTTCTTTTAAGAAAATTTTGGTAAAAAATACTTTTTAAATACTTTTTTAAAAATACTTAAATACTTTTTAAAAAATGTTTTCTTTCAAGAAAATCTTGTTAAAAAAAGTACTTTTTTTTTACATCTGTTATTCCCCACTTTTTTAATTTTATGAAATTTCGAGAAATTCATTTTTGTAGGGCTTAATGTTTATAGTGATATTCTAAGCGCTGCTCAGATGTGGCACAAGGCCAAAGGTATGGGGTACCCAATGAGGATCAAACTCACTACTCAGTCATAATTAATCTAGCAAGACAAGCTTTCTAACCATTACTCTACGGAGATATGCCCCGGCTTAATGTTTATAGTAGTTATAAGCAAAAGTGCTTACAGAATTTAAAACGCTATTTTTTTTTGTCAAACTGAACCCCAGTTAGTGAAAATCTGCCCTGAATCGTAAAATAAAAAATTCAATAAAACTAAGACATTATTTAATTAGAAAAGCTTTCAATTGTTTTTATAAATGCGACAGATTATGATTTTTTTCGAGGAATAATGAATTTTTTTCATTTTTTTAAAAATATTAATTAGAATAATTCATAAAATTTTAAATCTTTTAAAATTCTGTATTAATTTGTACCAGTTAGGTAATATTGTCATTAATTAAAAACTCTATTTACTAAACATAAATAGCAAAGCGTACTACAATTCAGCGCCACCTCTGTATTTTAAGAATTTCGAATTTTTTGTGTCTATAAACGTGCCGATTATTTTTCAGAATTTTGAGTAGTTAAAAATATTATATAAAAAAGGCGTACACGTTGTTTTTTTTTTGTACAAGTAATTTTTATAGGTATGTCCGCCGTAGAAAAAAAAATTCCAAATATATATCTATCGAGCTAGTTTTCAACATCTCATAGAATACCCACCCTCATGTTTTTCCGCCATATTTTAAAATAAAAATAATATTTGTTGTTTCAAATCAGATTTAATTAAACTATTAATCCTCCTCAAATAAAGTTTCAGAAATGTTTATTTTATTTTTGAAAGATTTTTTTTAATAATAAGAATTATGTTGTGTGGAGAGAATTGTAAATATGGCTAAAATCAGCGACTTTTAACGATAAAAAAAAAACAAAAAAACTTCCAGTTAATTTAAATTCGTTTTGAAATACAGGAAAGTATTTTGTTTATTGTAAATATTAAATTTAATCTATTAGCCTGAAATTAAAACTAAAATAAAACCGTCAATAATTATTATCATTTCTAAAATTCATTTTAAACCTTAGGTATCACTTTTCTTTAGGTATCCATATATAATCTTTCACATTCATTTTTTTCTCTTGTTTAAGCAGAAACTATTTCGCTTGGTCTTTTTCCGCTTACGATCACTTGATATCCATTTGAGAAAACGAAAATACATATGAACATTAAGGTGTTATCGAATGACAGAGTAACACCAATTTTCCATTTGACAACACTGTTTAACAGGAATATTTCATATTGTTGTTCATGCATTTGCAGGTGAATGCTGCTTGTGACTAGGGGACAGCAAATCTCGAATCTCGAGGAACTTTCTTAATATTATTGCCGACTGCTGCACAATCTAGTCAAAATCACTCCAGTTGTTAATCAAATAATTGTTATTCAATGAATCCTACCAATGATATCACGTGTTACATAAGCAGCAAGTTATTATTCTGATACTTTATTCTTTCACACGGTTTTTCGTTTTCAACAAGAGATTTTGCATTATGGGTATTATCATCAAGTCGTTCGACCTCAGACAGAATGCATCTTATGCAGAATACTTGCAGTGCCAAGATAAACCGACATCTGAAGCGATAGTATACTTTATTCGGATTTATTCAGATTTTCTCAATATAGAACTTTAAGTTCGATGGTATAGACCTCAACGCCCTAATAATACGTAGGACAATAATGGTCTGAACGTCACACATTCTGACAACTTCAATCCGGTAGGCGATGTGTTTATTAAGATTATCAATTTTTTTTTTTGGTCACCAAAATCAATGAAGTTGAAAAAATGCCTCCTAATCGTCTTTATTATTATTATTATTATTATTATTATTAACTGTAGGAAATGAAATCGGGGAACTGAGTTCGAATTTCGCCTGAGGATTCACGCGCTTATGCCACACAAATTCACTTGAGCAGAATACTAACTCTTCCCTGCATCATCGTCTTGACAAAAGTCTTTCTACTGACATGCCACTACATTTTAGAAAGAGGTGTGTAATTATTCCTTGCTACCGGTGCCATGTAACCCAATATTACCTATCTCATGTTACTTGCACAGGAGCCTGGGACTGGTGAGTAATGTTCCCTGTGCCCTAAAGATGCAGTGAATGACACAGGGTGTGATGACGATGTCTTTAATCATGGCATTAACTACAATCTTTTCACCATGCTTTTAAACCTCTCTCTCTCTCTCTCTCTCTCTCTCTTATATATATATATATATATATATATATATATATATATATATAATGATTACTTACATTATTAAAGTTATTCTCACTGCCATCCCCATCTTCATTGCCACACTCACAACGCTTCGGCCGTTGTACGCGTCGGCCTTCTTCGGGTGATTGGAATTTCGGATCGAACCCTTTATTTCGTCCACCGGGGTATTTTAAATATTGTTCTAGTTTCACGCGCCATGCCTCTTCCGGATCTGTCAGTTATTTCATTTTAACTCAATTCTCTAAGTTTTGGTTCACCACTGCTGTAGCCTGGTGTTAAACTCACAACTCTTTTCACTGGATATAACCAACGACTGGACCATGTGTCCTTGAGAACATATGGTCCAGTACGAAATTTCAATCACCTGTAGAAGGCCGGAATGTACAACAGCCGAAGTGTTGTGAGTGTGGCAATGAATATGGGGATGGCGGTCTGAATAATATAAATAATGTAAGTAATGCTTTTTAAAACTTGGACGAGCACTGTGAACCATTTCTTAAAAAATAACACATCGCATATACAAAAAGACACAAGAATATTTTATACTGTTTGTCTTTTTCATTTATGTGATGTGGGCCTTCAAGACATTGGTAATCGTAGTTTTCCACAACTTCTCGTTTGTATTCCTATGTAATGTTTGTCCACTGATTATCACTCCCAGCCGCTAACATCCATTTATTTGCGTAAACTCAAGTACGTTATTCTATGCTTCTCGCTGTCCCTCTTGCCGTCAATAAGTCATGTGAGCATTAAATTCTCCCAGCCACTTTTCCTCATTATATATCCCTGAAATATCCTCTCTTGTTTTCTAATTGTAAGCACATGGCTTTTTTGGTTACCGTTTTCCTTAAAACTTCCTCGTTGCTCACATGTTCCGTGGTACTTTGTATTCTTATTGTAGTAAGAAATGAGAATCGGCGACAAGGGAAGTCAAGCGTGACATCAAGTGTTCTTTTTTTATCTTGAATACAGATGTTACTTGTTTGCTATGTTTTCATAGTTTAATCAGATGCTACTTGTTTGCTATGTTTTCTTTAGAAACATTGTATATAAAGCAACTCACATCAACATTCAATGCACATTTTGATAATTTGAAAACCTACCGGAGGCAGCAACATAAAATAAATCTCGTAGGTATTTCCCCTGGTTTTTCCTGAGACGAGATGTGATACAAGGTCGGGGTTATTGTGGAGAACTCGAGCGCGTACACCCGGGCCAAAGACAAACATTTTCCGAGTCCCCTTAACCGTCGGTTGCGCTGGCCTCAGTGGTGAGCACTAATTCCTCTCTCTAGCGTAATGAGAGGGTGCACCTCGGATAGCTGTTCCCCAGAGCTGGGCACCTCACAGTGTGATTTTCCTCAGTTGCGTCTCTGTCCTCCGACAGAGACGCAAGTGAGTTCCACTCTGCCCGAAGACAGAGACACAGTTGAGAAATGATAAGCCCTATCCGAAATCTGTCAGGTAAGGAAATCTAATATTCTCCCGCAGTCGATGAGGTAAGAAGTTGAAGTAAACCGCACCTAAGAATAAGGAAGACTTTATTGCTTGAATAAATAAAATCTTTTAAAAATGCGTTATAAACAGAAGCATCATTACCAACAATAAATTGCCTTGAATACTCATCACCAAGAACAAAGATTACTTTATATGCAACATTTATTTCACACAAACCTTTATGTGAAATAAATGGCAATCCTACATTAGATAACTGTATCAATTTTTTCATTGTTTCTAGGTAAAGAAAAATTATGCAATTTCAGTTATATGGGATGTGCGGGTGGTGTATCGGTTATCGGGACAGAAAATAGTTGAGTCAGTTATGTTCACTTCATAGTAATGACCTTGGAATAGGCATGAATGCGTCTCGTCTCCGTATCTCTGGATAAAATATTAATGCAGACCAGCCTCTATAGCTTTGGTAGAGCAGCTAGTCCAGGGTGAATTTAACTCTAAAATCCAAACCGTGGAAAAAGCAGCATAAAATGTTCTGCTATCTTTCTAAAAAAATCATGGCAATTCGCTAAACAAAAGGTCATTGTGTAGAACAAGTGCTTCCTCTTGTCCTGAAGTGACTTGGTATTTATTTTATGAAGGTAGAAAACATTTAGTTGGATTTCAAAATTGATTAATTTAAGTATTTTCCTTATTTTTAGCAGATTTAAATAATTTTCTTTAGTTTTTGTGTATTGTTTCATGTGCAAAACAAATCTCAAGACGTTTTACACTTGTACGTTATCTTTTCAAGACCATGAAACCGTAAAGAGATGCAGCGTAGCTCAATATACAATAACAGGCGGCAAATTTAACAGATACATTGATTGGCATATTGGAAACAAAGCAGGATATGGAGGTGGGGGAATTTGTAATAGTCAATTTGTGAGTTATTTTTCAAAATGACTATCAGCGGTAAGTCAAATTTTCTTACTACATTATAAACGTGCACAATAACAGATAAAATGTCGGCCCTCGTAACCCTGAAAGCCAAATAAAATATACACTCAGAATCCTAATCAAATTTTATTTATTTTTAAGTAGTAGCGGGTTCCTGGACCCTTTTAAAGCTTACTTCTACTCTATGCTTCTAACATCGCCGCCTGAATTCTGAAATTTTATTCGCCAATTAAACTCTGACCTCTTCAAGTATAGAATTAGTTATTTTTCCTGTCATCTTGCCCTTTCTTATGTTAATATAACTTCACACAGTAAACCTCTATTTTGATTGGCTCTTGGGCCTTGTATTGGGTGTAAATTAGTTAAGAAAGTAATTCATCATTTTATTATAGAATATATTAGGTTAGTGCAAAATAATGTCGTTTTTGACGTTAAGTTAAACGTCAAAAACGACATTATTTTTGCACCAACCTAATATTAGATGGATTTTTTTATTACAGTTTATCAACTTTTTGCATGCTATTAGAAAGGGAAAATATTTTTCGACTGTATGATTATTTTGTAGATAATGATTTACTGTTAAAAGTCCTACTATCGAAGGGGGGAAGAGGTGGGTACGCGAAAGGGAATATAATGACTGAAATTGGAACTCGGTTTTCTACTTGCGAGCCGTTATATATTACACCACCCGCACATTCAGGCTTACACCACCTGATATTCCCAAGCGGTCACCAATCTAGCTACTGACTGGGATTGATGTTGCGGTGATCGGGCGGGAACCGATATTTCAACGTGATATTTCCGTAAGTCAGAGTGAATTAGAAATTGATTTTATTATGTCTTTGATTTTTTTTAGTAAAATCTATGAAAATAGATAAATAATAAATAAAATATATTTACTTATAAATAAAATACAGATATTAATTTCAAAATATTTCAAAATAAAAGATAGTTATCTTTTTAAAAAAAAATTGTTTAAAAATTAATTTGTAATATTTTTTCAAAAGAAATGGCCTAAAGATAGTTTAGTTTTTCTCAATTTTCAGGCATATTCATTTTTTGAAACTGTTTCTAAATAATTTGATTATCTTTCAATTAATCAGCTCACCTGCTGTCCTCTTCCGCCGCACTTATGAGGCGAGCCGCATCGTTTGGGAACCATTGATCGAAGGGATAATCATCAATGTTTTTCTCTAGTGGATGTACGAGTATATAATGTGTTTTTTTTTCTTTATCTTAAAGGACTGGTCTAATTATCTACGTCACATTAATCTAAGCAATTATTCTCTTCACCTTCATCTTATTATTACTTCCTTTTCCCTTTCCTTTAATATTTATCTTTTTTATTGTAATTTTTTCATATTGAAAATTATTATTGTTAAATAAAAGCTTTTACTTCAGAACATAACAAAAGTCGATCTATCCGTCTGTTCCTCTTATTTCTTATTTTTTTTAATCATTTACCCAAAGCAAGGCAATAAAGCCACAAAGACGAAAGAAATTACCGAGAGAATGAGAAAAATACTATTAGGGAGAAAAAACAATAAAAAAAACAGGAATTAAGAAGGCAGAAGATAGCGATTGACATTGCATTTAAATTTTTTAAGCTCACACTTGAGTTCCACATGCAAGAAGTGTGATAGAAGAAAGTGTTAGTATAGAACTTACGGTTACACCTAACTATGAGACTTTGCCACCAATCTAATACTGTACTTACATTCCTAAAGTTCATCAGTACAATTACCATGAAAGTATTTATAGAAAAAGCAGAAGGAAGCTACGTTATGGCAGTGGCAAAGTGACTGAAGCCTAGATGCCAGGTCAGAACCAATAACATAGTAGATTTTTTTTCTTTTTTTTTCTTTTTTTGATTTTATCAGTTTTATTTCTCCTTTACTTTTAACTGTCCTTATTTATATTGTTACGACCATGTCGGGAATGTAAGAAAACGCATATGCTGAGGGGAGTGGGGAGGCTGTCTATATTGTCTTTTCTTTATAGAGTTTCCAACTAAATATTTATATAGTACTATCATATCGGCAAAGACAGCATTATGAGCGTATTATTTTGTCAGGTGAGTATATTATTTTTGTCAAATATTATAGCAAACGTTGTTTTTTTTTATATCTTGGCTCTATAAACCCTCTATGAATGTTTTGACTGTTTATCTCTATTGCTGTTCTCACAGCTATTTACTATTCACAATAAATACTACTACGTGAGATCACAAAACCCCACAAGGTAACGGGTTAGTCGAGGAAAGAGCTCTGAAAAAAATGTAACAGTAAAAGTGATGACGCCATTGCAGGCCTAAATAAACGCACCAAGGGTTATAATTCGATTACTAACAAACTAGCATTTTCCCTGATTCAAGCTAGCTGTCACTGATGGCTTAAATAAAGCAATACTAATTTCGAACGTATGTAGAACTCTCAATGATCTACAGAACTGTGAATTTTCATAGTGCAGATGTAGTTGATCTTAAATCCAAATATCACACTAAATGCTATAAACATACAACGAAGTCCTCGAAGCTTTTTACCGACCGGACCCCTCGTTGTGTCTCTAATCTCTTTTGCATCGACGTGCACAAAGATTGAGAAAAGTCCACTGTACGTTCACAAACAAACAAAAGATGAAAATAAAATCTACAGCGGGAAATGAAGACAAAGTGTGTCCCGTATATTCAGTTGTATATTTCGGGGATTCACTTGCACAGTCTTGGTGGGTAGATAAGTGACACCTCTTTTCATCTTTACATCACGATGCGATGGAAAGGGTATACCCGATAACAAGCGGTTCAGAAAGAAGTAGATGGACCGCCTGCTCGCGCTAGCATGTGGTCGAGAACTAATTTCAATCCCACCTGTGATTTGATACAAGCCTGCTAATGGAAACTTTTAACTTCCAACCAGGTAGCATTTGACTTCGATGGTTTTCATTTATTTATTAGTTTATTAAATTTTGGTCAAGTGAGTGGCCGCTTTGAAAACCCCACTTCACAGACTTTACTGCTGGTCCTAAAAATACACAAAACACTAAGATAAAATCATTTAACTTTCCGATTATTAACTCTAGTGCCACATGCTTGGTCAGCCTTTAGAACTGTATCAGAAAATACAGACGCAAAAAAAGATATGGAATTGACTCGTAATAAGTGATATCATAATTACATTTGCTTAAATTGCCGTCTATATTAAAGAAGCTGGCCTTGATGAAAACATTACACAGGTCTTCAGTGTTGCTGATCCGGCGCATCTGTGCAGGACGAAGATAAAACAGCTTGGGATTTTGCTAAAATGAGCACGACAAGGTTGAAGGAAAGACTCTTTGCTTAGACCACATACTTGCAAACTCTACCTCAGCAACAAGGTATAAGTTTTGAATTATCTGAAGATATTTGATGCATTCCTGATGTTACAGAACGAGGGGGCTGTTCCAGGACGGTCAGTGATTGGTCAGAATACCCAGTGGGCGTGGTAATCTGAGAATGATGGATTGCCTTCGTTTAAGATTTGGATGTATGACCAAAATGGGGCGAAGTCGATAGGAGTTTTGGAGTGTCGATACACTTACCGCACCCAGGTTCGATAGATAGGCTCAGGTCGCACGTGATGGTATGCTAAGACACCGAGCAGGCATGCGCTCCCCTGAAGTTCTTCCTCCCGCTGCCTCGGAGAATTGATGCCACCATGTCCGTCCCTCTCGTATAATAAAAACGAATAAGAAGAAAGAAACCGTATTGCATTGATACAATATATGAAGTGGCGTTGGTGCCCGAGCGAGTGAAGTCAGTGACGATATGAAACGCCACAGATGGTGATGCAACCAAAGGAAACAATAATGAGATGATCGTACTTTGTGTCTTTGACGATACCGCTGGATTGAAGGAAGGAAGATTAAATTTAAATCAAAAAAATTAAAATTTAAAAGCCTTAAAATGTCTATAAATAGTTTTCTGGTTACTTTCGTTAATACTATCTATGAAGTGACTTTGGAGTCCGACGTGATGGGGGGCTGAAGCCAATGTCGGGACAAAACACAACAATGGTATGAGAATGGTACAGAAATGCCACGCATTACGTCAATGCTGCAAAAAACCTGAACATTGCATTATATTTGATGAGTAGAAAAACTTCAATGGGTTCCAAGAATGTTTTCTAGGCTCCAAATTCTCTCTAGTATACTGAGTGTAGAGAAGCACTGCAGTTGACATACGATGGCTTACACAAATGTTTCGTAGAATTTCATTGTGAAAAAATATTCTTCCTATAATATCTTGTTTCCTCATTTTCCTTCGGAATACAATCTCTCTGGGGTTTTATGATTTACGCACCGTTCAAAATGTTCGATTTACGCGCTATTCAAAATGTTCGATTTACGCGCTGTTCAGAATGTTCGATTTACGCTCTATTCAAAATGTTCGATTTATGCGCTATTCAAAATGTTCGATTTACGCGCTGTTCAGAATGTTCGATTTACGCACCGTTCAAAATGTTCGATTTACGCGCTATTCAAAATGTTCGATTTACGCGCTGTTCAGAATGTTCGATTTACGCTCTATTCAAAATGTTCGATTTACGCGATGTTCAGAATGTTCGATTTACGCTCTATTCAAAATGTTCGATTTATGCGCTATTCAAAATGTTCGATTTACGCGCTGTTCAGAATGTTCGATTTACGCGCTGTTCAGAATGTTCGATTTACGCGCTATTCAAAATGTTCGATTTACGCGCTGTTTCAAATGCTCAATCTTTAATGTAGCAAAAAAAAAAATAAAAAAAAAACAAAAAAAAAAAAACAGGTTTAAAGCGTGGAACAAATATTGTTAGGCGATTTGGGTAAAGAATTAAATTTAAACTTTTTGGGCGCTCATTGGTGGGACGTACCAAAGAAGAAATCTAGATGAAAAATACCACGCATCCAACCTTAGAATAACAGATGAATCCGGCAGAGGGAAGTATCTATGCCTGAAAATGGTGTCAGACTTTATTATCGAATTAAGAGGATTATGAATAGTAGGAGAAGAGTGTTGAAAAGTTCTTGGTCCGACAAAAAAGGAATTTTTAAAAATTCTAATGTTTA